>PVJH01021152.1:0-39252 GCA_004026705.1 Nesogale talazaci
CTTTCAAAAGACTGAGTATCTAAGAATAAATGCAGCTATGTGGGGGAGATGTGTAGAAGGGGAATGTGAGAATGAATTCTCTAAGAAGCAGTGCAAGATAGATTTAGAAAGGCAGAAGGTCTATGTGGGGCAATACTTGGGGAAGATGAAGGGAAAGAGCAAGAATAAGCAGGAAAGTCTGATCCCTATAAAATGAGAACAGAAAGGGAGCAGTCTGGGGCTTTGCCCGGTGGCGTAAGTGGTTGAGTGCGGGACTGCGGCCTGCGGGCTTGGCGGTTCAAATCCAGCGGTGGCTCTCAGGAGCAGCACTGGGTAACACCCACGACCACCAGAGGCAGTGATGCCTCGCCCCCCCCAAAAAAAATTGAATTAAATAATTGGAAAAAAAAAAAGAAAGGGAGCAGTCTGAGATGCATACCTCAGAGTATGCATAGCAAATTAGGTATCCATTTATGAGAACAGCTCTGAGACCACCTTGTCATCCCATTGCAGCAAGTGGGACTCCAGAGACTGCTTGCAGAGGAATCCCGTATTGGAGAAGGCTAGGTCCTCACATCTGCACCATACCATACTCCATCGTTGGTCCAAAGACTGGCCTGAGTCCATTGCTGGGGTGGACCCCCAGGACCACACTTCGCTTCCCACAACGGAGTCCCCAGTTCTCTCTCAAAGGACATCTGAGTGGGGAACATCCCTGGCTGCCACAGAGCATGAGGGAAGTTTCTTTTAATTAAGAAATAAGGCCAGCTCTCTCGCCTGCTCTCTCTAGCCCTTCCTGCGCCGGACGCTCCCTCTCCCTGCTCCCTCACGCACTCCCTTCCCTCACTCTCTCCACGTGGACCACCTGATGGGCTGAGGGCATTTCTTCTGGATGCTTTTGGGACTATTTTTTTGTTTTGTTTTGTTTGGGGGGGGCATCACTGCCCTCTGGTGATGGGAGTAGGAGGCCCAGCCTTTGCTCCTGTGGAGCCGCTGCTGGAATTGAACCTCCATCCCAGTGGGCCGCAGTACCGCGCACAACCACTATGCCACCGGGGCTCAGCGCTCTTTTGGGACTATTTGGAAACTGTTCAGATGATGGATCACTGTTGGAGGCTATGACCATCTTAGGAAGAAGAGAATTGACACTGTCTGTGAAGCTTGGGTGTGTACCTTCTGGATGCGTTTGTGCAGGCTTTTAAATTTTGTCCTGGATTGAAGAGAAGGTGCAATGACAGCTGATGGACACAGAAATGACTTAAGGAGCCCAGCTGAATCAGAAACTCTACCTCAGTGAAACCTCCATCTTTGCTGAGCACTGACTTGTCACCTATTCAAGCGTATGGCAATGAAATTTCACAGCCTCATCGACTTCTCAGTCCCCTGTGAAAGAGGCAGGGAAGAGGGAAGAAGGAAGAAGAATGTTTTTGTAACTTGCCTTGATTCCAAGGAGGATAGTGACAGAGGTAGAAAATGAACCCAGGGCTGAGCCCTGGTGGCGTAGTGGTTGTCCACAGGACTGCGGCCCACTGGGATGGAGGTACAATTCCAGCTCCCAGGAGCAAAAGCTGGGCCTCCTACTCCCACCACCAGAGGGCAGTGATGCCTAAAAAACTAAAAAAAAAAAAGAAAAAGAAAATTAACCCAGCTTCTTTTCCACCCAAAAGGCCCGGTGGTGCAGTAGTGCAGGACACAGAGGCTAACTGAAAGTTGTCTACTGCATGTATCCCTGGATTTGGTCTGGCCCCTGCCATGCTGCCTGCACCTCACCCCAGGAATGGTAGACTCTCCTATGCTGATTTCTGTGGATTCCCTCTGGTACATATTACACAGTTGCCATCTTGCTGACCTCCATGAACGGAAGTCCACTGGACAGCACCTCAGAACAACCGTGGAAAACAATATGGTCTCACATCAAACAACTGGGAATAGAAATTCCATACAATCCAACAATTCTTCTGCTGAGTATATATCCTAAAGAAGTTAAAAGTCCTGTGTGCGGGACTGCGGCCCACAGGATTGATGGTTCAAATCCAGCAGCAGCTCTCCAGGAGCAAGGCTAGGCTTCCTACTCCCACCAGGGCAGTGATGCCACACAAAAAAAGAAGTAAAAGTCATAACTCAATAAATATATGCACACCTTTATTGTCTTAATTAATATTATCTACTTCTGTAAAAAAAAAAGGTAAAAAACAAATCAATAAATAAAAGTGTGATGTGTTGGATGTTTGAGAAGAGAGATGAGATTTAAAAAAAAAAAAATAAGTTACCCAAGAAGGTGAGTGAATCACGCACAGGAATATCATAAACTTACTAACACCAACACTTCACATGAGTTCAGCTATCACGATTTAAAATAAGACCAATCAATCTGATTGCATAATCATCTTTAACTATTTTTCCACTTATGTACAGCTAGGGAAAGTAGAACTTACCTACGGTTGAGGGTTTGAAAATTAAAGAAACGAAGGACAAGGGAATTGAGTATTTGCAAGGAAGTGATTATAATAGACAATAGAACCTAAGCTGGAAAGAGAAAAGTGGTTGTAGAATTTTAAAAGCTGCAAAAGATTGAAAGTTCTGGTAAAAGTGTGGAGTTGGTAGACGTGATTGTGTTATCGATGTGACGCTCCCGTGCTGTGTTATCCTTGGCAAGAACAGTTTTGTTGAAGAATAGATGGAAGCAGATTGCAGTGAGCAGAGGAATAAGAGCGGGAAGAGAAGAAGTAGACATGAAGTATAGCCAGTGCTTTCTTGGCATAAGAAAATAAAGTTTTGATTGAAACAGAGCTTGCCTCTCCCCCTCCAATCTTGGGGGAAACACAAGATACCAAGCATTTGCTCCCAGAAGGATTCTAAAAGGGATCCAAGTGCAAGTGTTCAATCTATTTTTGTTCCCTTTTTATTGCATTGAGTTGTTTGTAACTCATGACAACACTGCATAGGGTTTCTGATGCTGTAAATCTTTATGGAAGTTTGTAGCCTAATCATTCTTTCCCAGAGTGACTTGTGGGTTTGAACCACCCACATTGTTAACACCCACATGTTAACTCCAACACTCACCTGATAACATCACCTGTCTCCTCTGCTGTGTCCCCTAAGACTGGGTAAAGGATCTTTTAGCCCAGATGTTGTAGGTGCATATTAAAGCCCTAAAGGAGTTTGTTCTTTCTTTTAGACACTTTATTTTACTTTGATGCACCAACAATTCACTTGAGTTCAGCTATTTATTTATTTATTTATTATTAAAAGATCATTTTATTGGAGACTCCTACAAGCCTTATTATAATCCATCCATCAATTGTATCAGGAATATCTGTACATATGTTGCCATCCTTCTTTTCTAGACATTTACTTTGTATTGAGCCCTTGCTATCAGCTCCTTCCTCCTTTCCACCCTCGTGACCCCTTGATAGATTATAAATTATTATTATTTATTTATTTATTTATTTTTTGGGGCATCACTGCTCTCTGGTGGTGGGAGTAGGAGGCCCAGCCCCACTGCTGAAATTGAACCTCTGTCCCAGTGGGCCGCAGTCCCGTGCACAACCACTACGCCACCGGGGCTCAGCCTTTTTTTTTTTTTTTTTTTAATTATTTTCATATATCACAGTAATTTCTGTCTCCCTTCCCCCATGGAAGGAAGGGCGTGTTCTTCCCCCTGGAGGGGTGTGTTTGGTTATGTGTCGATCATTGCGATCAGTTCCCCCTTCCTCCCCTCCACTCGCCCCCTTCCTCCCACCCTTCTGGTATTCCTGCTCCTGGATTCCATGTGTTGTGAGCTTTTATCTCTTTTCTATGTGTGTGTACATGTTCTGGTCTCGTTCAGAGTGAGAAGCAGCACTGGGGTCATGATAGTGGGGGGTGAGGAAGCCTCAAGGAACCAGAGGAATATCGTGTGCTCCAATGGTGCTTTACTGTGCCCTGGTTGACTCATCCCTCCCCTCCATCTTTTGGACACTGTAACTGTGCCTCTGTATCTGATGAACACATTAGAGGACACAGAGAAGGAGTCCTGTTTCTGATGAATATAATCGTCACAGTTGAAAGAGCTCCATAAAGATCGATTGCTGTGAGGGCTGAGCCCCAGTGGCATAGTGGTTGTGCGCGGGACTGCGGCCCACTGGGAAGGAGGTTCAATTCCAGCAGTGGGGCTGGGCCTCCTACTCCCACCACCGGAGAGCAGTGATGCCCCCAAAACAAAAAACAAAAAAACAAAAGATCGATTGCTGTGATATTGTAGAAAGAAGGCTCAACTCTGAGCCAGAAAATCTGGTTTCTAATCCCAGCTCCACCATTCACTAGTTATATTGCTTGGGCAAATCATTTCATCACACAAAGCCTCAGATCTCTCGTCTCCAAAATAGGACTAGTAACAGTTCATCATATTGCTGTGAAGAATAAAAATCATGTGTGTAGAATGTCTAGCACTGTGCTTAGCAATACAGTAAATATTTAATAAATGTTTGTTGAATCTGAACCAATTTTATTCATGAACACACAGTCTTTTCTTTCCCACCCACATTTAAATGTGTATACAAAAAAAATGTATCCTCCCAGAAAGATTTAAGGGTGTAGGATGATGCCAGCTATTTCTGAAAGGAACTGACTTTGTTTATAACATCTGTAAATTGTTTTGTAACTTTACAACTTCCTTTTCTAAACAGGATATAGAGAAGCAATGGAGAGAACTGTTTGAAGAGATGGAAAAAAGAAAACAGGAAGAAGAGGCTGATAAAAAAAAGGAAAAGGAGGAGGAAGAGGAGGATGCCATCTGGGGAATTGAAGAGGGAAGTGAAGAGGACACTGCAGAGGCACTGGGAAGTGACTGGCAGATGATGGAAGATGATGCTGAGAGAGCATTGCGGGGTGAAAAGGAAGTTCATGTTGACCAGAAGGATGAACTTTAAGGCAGAGTGTTTGGATTGGGGGTGGGGCTACACTCAGAGACAAATAATGTTGCTTAAAAAGAGAAATATTTTAAGGGCTGAGCCCCGGTGGTGTACTGGTTGTGCACGGAACTGCAGCCCACTGGGTGGGAGGTTCAAATCCAGCAGCAAGGCTGGGCCTCCTACTCCCACCACCAGAGGGCAGTGATGTCCCCCCCAAAAAACAAAACAAAACAAAAAGAGAAATATTTGTGGAGTTGGCAATATCTAGTGGAGCAAAATTACTTGATATTTTAATGAGTTTGGAATTTCTATTCATACCCCACCTCTTTTGCTCTGTTTAACCAAAGAGAAGTTGCATCATTTGGTGGTGGGGGGTGTTCTATTTCTTTAGTGAAAAGGGAGTGATGATTTTTATTCATGGAGATTAATCAAGTTAATGTATGTAAAATACCCGATATATATAGTCAACCAATGGTAACTGACTACTATCATCACGCTGTTTATAAACTTGTTGGTAAATAAAAACATAAACTTGGTCCTTAACATCTAGGGGTTCTGGTTTTGTCTAAATATCCATATCCGTAGTATTTACTGAGCAGTGCTGGCCAATATACTCGATATACTTGTGGCCAATGTTTCTGTCTTATAGATGTAAGCATTTAACTACAAAGTCAGTCTTTGCCTTCATATAAAGGTACTCAAAAAAGAAGAAGAGGGCTGAGCCCTGGTGGCGTAGTGGTTGTGCACAGGACTGCAGCCCACTGGGATGGAGGTTCAATTCCGGCTCCACAGGAGCAAAGGCTGGGCCTCCTACTCCCACCACCAGAGGGCAGTGATGCCCCCTCAAAAAAAAACAAAAAAGATGAAGAAGAAAGGTACTTTGTGAAAATCCTTTCATGTTCTGCTGTTTTGTGCCCTATCCAATTTTCCAATAATTCTCACTCTTTTGTAAGCTCAGTGGTCTTGTATTTATCTTTCTATAGCATCTGGTCCAGGAACCCTGATGATATTGTGGGTTATGTGTAGGGGTACTAATCACAAGGTCTGCATTTTTAACCCACCAGTTGAGGGAGAAAGATGAGGCTTTGTGCTCAATGAAGACTTACAGTCTTGGAAACCCAAGAGGGCACCTAACAGCAGCAGCAGCAGCAGTCATAATAGAACCCCAGACCTACCCAATCCAGTCATTCGAATCCAGCATATTCCAATTCATCGTGACCCGATGTAGGGGTTCTGAAACTATCACTATGTATCGGAGCAGACAGACTCCACTGTCTTCCACAGAGCAAAGGGTGGTTTGAACTGGTGACCACGCCATTTGCAGCATCGCCCGAGCTCCTTAGCTATTACGCTGTTGTTCCGTGCTGTAGAGTTGGCGTCCCGACTCATGGCAAACCCTCTGTGCAACAGAACAAAACACGGCCCGTTCCTGCGCTGGCCTCAGAATTCTTCTTATGCCCGAGCCCATCGTTGCCAATCCATCTTTCTGAGGGCCTTTCTCTTTTCCACCGTCTTTCTACTTTCCCAACCGTCATGTCCTTCTCCAGGGACTGGCCTCTGCTGACAACATGTCCGAAGTATGTGAGACAAAGTTTTACCATCCTCGCCTCTAGGGAGCATTCTGGTTTCACTTCTTCCAAGACAGATCAATTTGTTCTTTTGGCAGTCCGGTCTGCTT
Organism: Nesogale talazaci; assembly: GCA_004026705.1. Lineage (NCBI taxonomy): Eukaryota > Metazoa > Chordata > Mammalia > Afrosoricida > Tenrecidae > Nesogale > Nesogale talazaci. The sequence goes on from PVJH01021152.1 coordinate 6,550, forward strand.
TCAATATTCTTTGCCAACACTCTAGTTCAAATGCATCAATTTGTCTTCCGTTTTCCTGATTCAATGTCCAACTTTCACATGCAGTTGAAGCAATTGAAAAGTCCGGTGTGCCTTAGTTCTCAAAGTAATACGGTTGCTTTTCAGCACTTTACTGGTCACCCTAAAAGAGCACTGTGCCATTACTCAAGCATGGTGGAGGCCAAGGGCGTGGTGGCTGAGAGGCCAAGGCTCAAAGAAAGACCATCTGCAGGCTGGCTTGGCTGAAAAGAGGCTGGTTTGGTCGAAAATTGTATACTGAGCGTTTATAACCTGCGAACTTCCTTAATAAATCCCATAGTTTTGAGCACTGTCTTTGACTTGTGTGGTCATTGGCAATAAATAACTAGACCCGATTGAGAAGTAGAAGGTGCTGTGGGAGGGACAGTTGATAGGAGACTTATAAATTGGTAAAAAGGTTCGAGAGTGGAAGGATGTCTGACCCCAGCCTCACAGGACTCAATCTTGGATAGCTGCTGCTGATCTTCCTTCCTGGATGTGGAGTTAAAGGTCAGACCTCATGCCCAGACTTTTGGTTTAAACACCTAGGTCTGGTATATTTCCTGGAATGTGAGACTATTCTGGCTTAAGAAATTTGTCTTGGGGGCTGAGCCCCAGTGGTGTAGTGGATGAGTGCGGGACTGCAGCCCACAGGCTGGGCGGTTCAAATCCAGCAGCAGCTCTCCAGGAGCAAGGCTGGACCTCCCACTCCCACCAGAAGGCAGTGATGCGCGCCCCCCCCAAAAAAAAATAAAAGAAATTTGTCTTTATACCTGCTTCTGTAAGCATTTTCTCATTGTGAGTAAGGCTTCCAGGTGTTAAATTGGAATATTTTGTCTTAGGACTGGTGTGTGGATGATGTCTATTTTAGGGGTTTCAGTCTGATCTGAGTTTTTTTTTTTTTGGCTATTAAGTGCTATCAAGTCCATTCCAATCCATAGCGACCTTATGCGCAACAGAATGAAACACTGCCTGATCCCAAACCATCCTCACAATTCTTCCTGTTTGAACCCACTTTTACAGCCACTGTGTCAGTCCATCTCCGTGAGAGCCTTTCTCTTTCTCGCTTTCCCTCTGCTTGAACAAACATGATCTGAGCATCGATTGCTACCAGTGTCTGCTCTGGTTGGTCAGGCTTGTGCTCTATCAGTTATGGCAGATTTTAATATCATCAAATAAAGATTCTGATGATCATGCAAAATTTCAGGGGGAGAATTAAGCAGTACGAGGACCCACTTGATATATATATATATATATATATATATATATATATATATATATATTCTGGCTAAATTTTTTTCGCTGTGATTAAGTTTTCCTTTGCCTTTTGTTTTAATTCACCAGTCAAACAATTAAGGAGCCCTGGTGGAATAGAGGCTATGCACTAGGTCAGCAGTTCAAAACCACCAGCCCCTCAGGAGAAAAAGGAGGTCTTCTCCTCCTGTCAACAGTGACAGTTTCAGAAATCCATGGGGAAAGCTCAACCTGCCCTCTACCTGCAGTCACCATAGCACAATGGCAAGGAGTTATTGTGAGGCAAATATTATAACAGAAATTAAAGTCATTAAAATATATGTAGCATATGGAATTTCACTTATTTTGCATACAGACTTTCATATATTTTTTTTGTTTCTTCTCTGAATACCATCTCCCATTCTGCCCCTGAACTATGCATCTCCAGAAGGATTTTCAAAATTCTGATTGTATTTTTAATTTTCAAATGCAACATATGTGCTAGTGAAAAAAATTGGGGGATCAAATATTCGAGTATAAAGAAGAGAAGAAAAATGGCTCAGAATGCCAACATCCAGAGATAATCATGCAATATTTGTTGTTTGTTAATGGGTTGACTTATTCTTGGATGTAAGAGATTCAGTTAATCACCTCCTCAACACAGCAAGACTTGGGTTTCCAATATCTTAGGGGCAACTCATACTTGGCCTTTGATAGTATGTAAAATTCGCCCTCGTTTTGAAATGACTGCGCTGTTTGAAATGATTAAGTTGCGAATTCATTATCACAATCATCTTCACTTGCTGCATCTAACTCCTACATCACTGAAAACATTTGAAACCTTTTCTTGCCTGAACCCAGAAAATCCATTGCCACCAATTTGATTCCAGCTAATCAACTTTAATAGTTAATCTTTATAGAAGCAGATGCCACATCTTCCTTCTGTAGCATTTGCACTAAAGTAAGGCTAAATAATACCTGTGTGTACTTGTTCTGATTCACCTATATAATTCAATTGAAAGACACATTTAGGGGCAGATGTCAATCATAATCCAGGAACTGACTATACATGGCATTTTATCATCTCCAGCCAGTGACAATGTCACTTAAAGATTTTGTGTATTTTTTTTTTTTTTGGCATCACAGGCCTCTGGTGAGAGTGGGAGGCCCAGCCTTGCTGCTCCTGGATTTGAACTGCCAAGCCAGTGGGCTGCAGTCCCGCACTTAACCACTATACCACTGGGGCTTAGCCAAGATTTTGTGTATTTTTGCCCTTTTTTATTTCCATTTCCGCTCCCTTTCCCTCCCCGCCCTTTTTATTCCCTCATATGAGAAGTTCAATTCTACTTCATGTGCATCTTTTTGTTTGCATGTGTTAAAAATTGTGCACTTTTATGTGAAAGTATTTTTAATTTGTGGAGATGGTTTTATGTTTAAATCTTATTTTTTTCTTCTTGTTGCTGGGTATGTATCTAATCTATTGCTTCCCGTTGACTGACTTATGCTTCATAGAGTGACTGCAATCCCTTTTGGCTATCTACTTTACCAGTGATGGACAGGCAGGTTGCCTCCAAGTCCCTGACACTATAAATAACACCCCAGTGAACATTCTATGCACTATCCCTCATGTGACTGCAAAGTCAGACTTTCTTTAGAATATACCCCAGGAGTGGCACTGCAGGGTCATAGAATGAGTTTTTTTTTTAATTTATTAATTTTGGGGGGGGGGGCATCACAGCTCTCTGGTGGTGGGAGTAGGAGGCCCAGCCCCACTGCTGGAATTGAACCTCCGTCCCAGTGGGCTGCAGTCCCGCGCACAACCACTACGCCACCGGGGCTCCGCCCATAGAATGAGTTCTTAATTGCATAACTATGTCCTCTGTTTTCTGTATTTGCTATGTATTCCATACCAGCGAGGCCTGAGCATTCCAGCCTCTCCAGCTCTTGGCCTGCCAAGCCTTCCAATGTGTATGGTTTGATAAACGTAAAGGGATTAGCTATTGCTGTTTTAATCAACATTTCTCTGATATTTTCAAGCATTTATTGTATGTCTTTTGACTTTTGAATTTCCTCTCTGTATTTTTACTTTTTTTTTAGTGGTTGTTTCTCTTTTTGGGATTTGTATGTAGGTATTTCAAATGTCTTTTTTCCCAGTCTCTTATCTCTTGACATAGTCTCTCTCTGTTTCCACTGCATTAATTACTAATTTTTTAAAATGTTACAAAGAACAACCATTTTCAACTCTCCAACATCTCTAATCCATCCTTCTTGCTCACGTAACTCTGGGCCCATTTCTTCAGGGCAGTTCAAAATTGCATCTATTCTCTGCCCTCTTCAGAGAAAACAGCCAGTCCCAGGAATGTAGAGGAGGAGGTTAGAAGAGGGAGACAGTCGCATCCAGGTGCCACTGTGGAAAGGACAGCTAGGGGCACACAGAATTCAAACAGAAGGGCTGATGGCCTCACCGTGGCGTCACCTCACTAAAATAGCCCAAGAGAAGCATTAAACGATGTCACACGGTCCTCCCAGCCCCAGAATAATACCCACTGTGGTGTAAGTTTGGGGAGGATCAGGCAGGTAGACTGGAGATGTTCTATGGTTCTCCCAGCACAAATGCCACAACCCCTAAGGAAGTCTACGAGGGGGGCACAGTTTCCCAGAGCACAGTGATCACAGACCACAACTCTGTCGGGAACAGCCACTGACACTGACCCAGGTGGGGCAGTCTGGTGAGTTCCACAGAACCACTGACAACAGTGGGGTCAGGGAATGTCACACAAAAAGCAGCTAGGAGTCTTAGTTTCTTCATCTGTGAAACAGAAGTGATAAATATTTATCTTAAAATGGTGATAGGAAGTGCAAATTAGATAACAGATATGAATGTTCCTTGTGACTCAGAAAGTATCGTGCAGAGATGAGTTACAGTGTCCGTTCTTGCATTCATCCTGTGTCATTTTTTTAGATGCTGGCTTTTATCTGTACTGGTGCAAATGAGGTACCCTTACCCCCGCCCCCAAGGTGTGCCGATGCCTGTAGAATTGGTCTTGCTTGCTTTCTAATAATGGATAAAATATCGAGATCACATTTGACTTTGGAGGCAGGCTGCATCTAAAGCAGCGGTTCTCAACCTGTGGCCTGTGACCCCTTTAGAGGGTCGAATGACCCTTTCACAGGGCTTGCCTGGTTCATAACAGTAGCAAGATTACAGTTATGAAATAATGAAAATAATTTTATGGTTGGGGGGGTGGTCACCACAACATGAGGAATTGTATTACAGGGTCATGGCATCAGGAAAGTTGAGAACCACTGCCCTAAAGAGTCCCCTGGAGACAATGCAGAGTGACTCACAAGGAGAGGTGCCAGACTACAGACACCTAAAGTCTTGGTGCAAGGGTCCCAGACTGCATTCCCATCCCATCTCTGCTTCAAATTAGATGTGTGGCCTTATCTGGGTCATTTAAGTTCTCAGAGCTTCAGTATCTTTGTCAAGATCAAGCTAAGACCTCCCTCTTATAGCTGTGGTAAGATATGCACAGATGACTGTGTAATGAAAGCCCCAGGCCTAGGAGAAGGCCTCAAGTATGTCACACCCAGATGCAAATCTCTTTATTTAACACGTTCTAATTTCTATTCTGTTAGGTGTACCTTAGGAGCCCTGGTGGTGCAAAGGTTAATTACTCCACTGCCAATTTAAAGATGAGTTGTCCGAACCCACACAGGGGTTCCCAGGATGAATGGTCTGTGATTCTCTTCCGGTGAAGGCGGCAAGCTAAGGTCGCTCTGCAGACCAGGCCTGCTTTGCCCTCCTGGGTGCTGTGACTTGTAATCTATGGGACAGCACCTACCGAGAGCCATCCAGTGAGGCGAAAGGAGTGCAAGCTGTTTTGTAACTGTGTGTTTTCTCTTCTTTCCATCTTGAAGGCACACAGGATTGCTTCTTTCCCTCAGAGGATGAGCGTTGGTCCCTCAAGGCCCTGTGTTTGCAGAATTGGGCCCAGGACTACATGCTCGCAAGATAGGCCTCACAGAGGGATCCTGTTCCCCGTGGGCAATTGGTAGCTCAGCTTCTCACACAGGAAAGACTTTGATTCAGACTAAACTGAGAGATAGTGGGTGCCTGCAATGTTTTCTAGAACAGGTTCTCCTACCACATAATTGCTCATTAGCCTCTAATAAGCCCATGCATTAGGTACTGATAGCCCATTTTACTAATAATGAAATGGAAGGTTACATAAGTGAGCTTATGTAAGGTGAGAACGTTCACAAGGAGAATGTGGAGAGAAAAGGGCTTCAGAGTCAGACAACCCTAAGTCAGGGACCTAACACTGCTATTTGCTAGATCGCTGGTCCAGTGACCAAAACTCTCTTACCTCTCCGTGTCTTTTTCTGTAAGATGGGCATTGTCCCAGTACCTACCTCACATGCATACTGTTAAGTTACATTGAGAGAGAGAAGTTGGGGGGCTGAGCCCCGTTGGCGTACTGGTTGTGCGCGGGACTGCGGCCCACTGGGACGGAGGTTCAATTCCAGCAGTGGGGCTGGGCCTCCTACTCCCACCGCCAGAGAGCAGTGATGCCCCCCCACCAAAAAAAAAAAAAGAGAGAGAGAGAGAGAGAGAAGTTGGGTCTTTAAAAAATATGGATTTGAACTGTCCGCTGTTCCAACAGTTTGTGGGGAAAAATGGAATTAAAAGATAATGAAAATTTCCCAGGAATTTTCAAAGCCCCTTATATATTTAAAGCAGAGTGTCTGGTATATGGTAGGTATTCAGGAAATATTTAGATTCTTGATACGCGTACTTGAAGCCCGGACGGAGCCCACAGATTTTGCCTATGGTGCTGCCTTCTCAAGCTCCTGTAGAACTTTTCAAGAGACATTCAAATGGTTGGTCTTACAAACCCCTGGGGCTGTGATTCAAGATAACAGTCCCCCAAAATGAAATGAGACAGTTAAATGTAGCAAAAGAAGCTTAGGCCTGGGAGTCTAGAGACTTGAAATCAAATGCCCTTATTCAGTGCGGGAGAGATCTTGCAAAAGGCACTTTGAGCCTCAGTTTCCTTATCTGTAAAATGGAGAGAATATTCCTTACTTCATAGGGTTCCTGGAGGTACAAATGCAGAAGGATAGAAACGTTCTTCTCACTCTTTTGGAAATGCTGCCTACCTGTGAGAAGTCCCTATCTTCTCCTCAGAAGAGCATCTACCAGGCTTATCTGAGGTCTGCCTCCTACAGAGACTCTCAGTGAGCAAATCACGCCTCATCCACTATGTGGTGCAGCGGGAGCAAGCTGTGCACAGGAGTCACTGGCTAAATCCTCTGCCCCACTGAAAGGCAGAGCTGTGCACACCATCCCCACCGTAGACTCTGCTCCAACCAGAGGAGTAGCTAAGCTACGGGACGTATGACGTGGGCATGGGCACCACTTTAAATAGGGCATCACTGAGCAGTTTCTATGCACCCAGCATCTTCCTCAACCACACGTGAGGGATGCAGAGGTGGGCACTGGACCTCATGCACAAACCCAAGGGCGTGCCTGATGAAGTGTGGAAGATCCTGATGAGGTGCTGCAGACCTGAGGGATGGATGCCTGCTGGAGGCAGCCGCACCGAGCGGGGAAGGCTTTCTGCAGACAGGTCACTGTCGTTAAGGCTTATTCCTCTTGAAACTGGGGAGAAAGGGTGCCATTTAGAAATTGCTCTCGGGCTGAGCCCCAGTGGCGTAATGGCTGTGCGCAGGACTGCGGCCCACTGGGACGGAGGTTCAGTTCCAGCAGTGGGGCTGGGCCTCCTACTCCCACCACTGGAGAGCAGTGATTGCTCCCCCTCCCCAAACACAAACAAACGAAAAAGAAATTGCTCTCGGCATTGATTCCCCTTGCTATGACCTCTGGCCCCAATCCAATTGTTTGGATCATAAATGAGAATCTGAGCAAAAGCAATGATCAACAAGTGTAGTCTGGTCTACCCTCTGATTTTCCCAGATCATGTATTTCTCTCTTAGGAATTTGAATTGGGAAACATGAGATGATTGAGGGAATTTGCAGCAAGCATTATGTCTACTGGATATAAAGACAGAGGCCATGAGGTTGAGGGGGAGTGTGTGTCAGAGGAGATAGTGTCTGGACTGTGAAAAACCAGAGTTCTAATGAAGTAGAAATTCTGAGTAGGCAGAAGCTAGAAGGTGGAAAAATACATGTGTCTCCAGCAATACTTTGTGGAGTTCCCTCTGAATATACAAATGTGACTAAGGCAATTTAAATGGAAAGATTGCTAAGACAATTTTTTGAATAATTGCAAACTGTTTTAAAAGTTACGGAAGAAAGAAAGCTGGGGCTGAAATAATGAGACGGGACTTAGTTTGAAAATAAAAAGGCGAGGAAAGGTCTCTCTGCACACACCTACTAATTAAAATGAAACTCAAAGAATGAAGAGGAGCCAGTCAAGCAAAGACCAGAGAGATGTCTGAGATCAAGAATATGTAACTGCCTGCCTCCGTAAAGGAACTCGTGTGGGGGTGGGAAGGGGGGGTAGGGGGAACCACATGACTAGAACAAAGTGAAGGAAAGCAGCATGAGATGAATGTGGAGGGATGACCAGAAGGCATGTCACTTAAGACTCAGCAGTGCTTCATTTAAAATAACCCTCCACACTCGTTGCCATTGAGTTGATGGAGCAGAACTGCCCCTCGGAGTTTCCGAAACTGTAACTGTCTACAGATAGGAATAAAAGCAGTTCTTGATGAGGACATGGAATTTCAGTTCCAGTGAGGCGAAGCTATCAAAACATTTAAGACTAGGTTCAATGGACAAATTCACCCCTTCCATGCTGACAACCTTGGTTTAATTTGTGCCCAATGCGCTGCATTTCCAGCCACTACTCATTTGTCAATGGAAACTTATGTGTCGATGTGATGCTGAACAGATTTTAGCAGAGCTTCCAGACAGCCTCAGAAACTCACAGGGCCAGTTCTCCACTGTCCTAGAGGTCACTTTGAGTGACTCTATAGTCTTTGAAACTGGTGACCAGTTATTATTGTCAATTCAAACTCATAAAACTGCTCAATAAGGGCTGAGCCCCGGTGGCGTAGTGGTTGTGCGCGGGACTGCGGCCCACTGGGACAGAGGTTCAATTCCAGCAGTGGGGCTGGGCCTCCTACTCCCACCACCGGAGAGCAGTGATGCCCTAAAAAACAAAAACAAACAAACAAAAAACCTGCTCAATAAGTTTTTTCGTGACCAAGACTTTGTGGAAGCAGATAAACATACATTTCTTCTGCAGTGCCTCCAGTCGGGTCAAACTATCCACTTTGGGGTCAGTAGTCAAATGCCTAACCAGCGATTCCTAGGAAATAGTTAAGCCAGTTGTCTTTGAGTCATCCTCATAGAGGCCCCATGTGGCAGAGAAAGCATTTCATAGAATTTTCAAAGTCGTGTCCTTTCAGAAAAAGATCGCTAAGCCAATCTCAAGCTGTCTCTGGGTAGATTGGAACTGTCAACCTTTTAATTAGTAAGAGAATACTTAACCAAGCACTTCTGGTGATCTACTTTTGAGAAACCAACCATCAAAATTCCTAGGCGCACTCCCTGCTGCCCCCACATGACTACTTAAACAGAAGGCCCCCTGGAGTGTAGATCTATTCTAACACACGTGAGTTCAAGATCAGTCGGCATCGACTCCACAGCAAGTGGAATATGGCTCCGCGAATGGGAGCTCATGTCCACAGCTGATGTGCAGTGAAATCTGGAAGCCGACGGGCAGCTGTTTTCTTACATAGCTAAAATGAAAAGAGAACATGTTGAAGAGCAGGATAGAAGAGTCCCAATGTGTCACTCAAGAAGACTAAACGAAGGGGGAGTACAAGTGGGGACAAAGCCCATCTGTAGGTAACAGACGTCCCCTTACAAAAGGAGTGCCAGGAGGAGACCACCAATCAAGGTGCAGTGTAGCAATGATGAAACATACAACGTTCCTCTAGTTCTTCAATGCTTCCTCCCCTTCTCCCCCCACTATCATGATTCCAAGTACACCTTACAAATCTGACTAGACCAGAGGATGTACACTGGTACAGATAGAAACTGGAAGCATAGGGAACCCAAGACACATGATCCCTTCAGGACCAGTGGTGAGAGGGCGGAGGGAAGGTGGGGTAGAAAGGGGGAACCAACTATAAGGATCTACATATAACCTCTTCCCTGGGATAAGGACAATAGAGAAGTGGGTGGGTGAAAGAAGACATTGGACAGGGTAAGATATGACAAAATAATAATAATTTATAAATTATCAAGGGTTCATGAGAGAGGGAAGGAGGAGGAGGGAGAGGAAAAACTGAAGTGCTGATACCAAGGGTTTAAGTAGAAAGAAAATGTCTTGGGCTGAGCCCCGGTGGCGTAGTGGTTGTGCGCAGGACTGCGGCCCACTGGGTTGGAGGTTCAAATCCAGCAGCAAGGCTGGGCCTCCTACTCCCACCATCAGAGGGCAGTGATACCCCAAAAACAAGCCAAAAAAAAAAGAAAGAAAATGTTTTAAGAATGATGAAGGCAACAAATGTACAAATGTGCTTGACCTACAATGGATGGATGGATGGATTGTGATAAGAGCTGTATGAGCCCCCATTAGAATGAGGTTTTTTTTTAAAAAGGACTAAACAATTATAATGAATTGTAGAAAGAGCTGGAGTTAGAAAATCGAAAGGGAAAAGCATAGTCTATGTTTCTTTTCTTTCTTTTATACTTCACACATTATAAAATTTAATCATTCAAAAAAATTCAACCGTATGTACAAACCATATTTGCACAATCATCACCACAATCAATTTCAGAACATTTTCTTCTCATACTCATTGTTGTTAGCTCCCCATTTCCCCCCATCCTTCCCTGCTATGCTCCTATTCCCTGAAGAGCTAACTATCCTGAATTCCACATCCAAAAAATCATGCAAGACAAAACAAAATCACATAAAGTCATACAAAGCAAACAAATAAAATGCTCGATAACAATAGCTAGACAAAAGAGAAAAGCTTCAATCAAAGAGAAAGCAGAAAATATTAAAAACTGAAACAATTTCAAATAGGTCAAAAGGGAGATCAAATGATAAGAGTATTACATTTAAACCTAGCTACATTTGGCATGATTGACTTAGCAACGCTTTCTATCTGATAGCAAGGCTATTCGCATCTCTTGACTATAGTCAGAGGGACTTCATCAGAGACTTAAACCACATGGGGACCCTATGAATGGATTTTGGGTCATCCATAGTCTTCTACAAACTGGGTGTTCACAATTAAACTCAGATATCATATCCTCCTTTGGGTTTAGGTTTTTTCATTTACAATCCTTAGATCACACAGACTGGTGTGCTTGTTCCATAGGAACTTAATTGACACTCTATTTAAATGACTGCTTGTTTGAAGATCAGTCTTTCAGCCCCCCAGACACTATTCTTTCCAATAGCTAGGCACCATCTGGCTTCTTCACCACAATTTTTACCCATATTGTCAGCGATGTCTTCATGAGGGTGAGTATCAAGCAGAACCATGTCATAGAACTAGTTGTTCTTAGATTGGACCTAAAACTAAGGGGAATCCCCAAATCCATCCATATATCTATGATTTATGTATGTCTCTGGTTCATTTTAGAGACATCTTTATCATTTTATGATAGAGAACATCTTACATAATTCAAATTACTTTATGCCCTAGGGGGATGATTTATAATGTTCTCTAGCTACATTTATTAAGCTGAAAGAGGGAGAGAAAAAGTTCAAGGTTTGAGGTGAAATATAGAAGAGGTCTTTGGGCAAAATATTAAATGACACAGAAAGTGTCAAAAGACAATGGAAGGGGGCTGAGCCCCGGTGGCATAGTGGTTGTGCGCGGGACTGCGGCCCACTGGGATGGAAGTTCGATTCCAGCTCCACAGAGCAAAGGCTTGGCCTCCTACTCCCACCACCTGAGGGCAGTGATGCCCAACAGCAACTACAAAAAGACAATGGAAGGGCAGGCAAGGATCTCGAGCAGCCTTACTATCAGACAGAGATCACTGTAATCTTCATTATGCGGATCAAGCTTGATATTTGGTTAGCTGAGCTCCCTCTTGACCCAAGCTGAATTTGTTCTAGGAGCAAATTCCATGAAAAAAATGTCTCCTTTAGCTTTTTAAACATTGATGGTGGTCTTTTCCCTCTTACTCAATATTTGTATTTTTATCTCTATATTATTATTTTATCGTACTCCTTGAGGAAGTTACCTATTCTGGTGTCAATTTGAGGATTAAGAGTGTAGGGGTGGAGTCTAGTCTGTCAATCTGGAGAGAGCCAATGAGAACTCTGTGTGGGCGTGTCTGAGGATCCTGGGAAATCTGGTACTTCCTTTTTGGAAGCAGAAGACTCTTTCCCTCCCTTGGAGACTCGCTACTGAGAAGACACTTGCACTACGTTGACTGGAGGAGCCACTTGGAGACCCCTGCCAGCGCTGAGGTGTTTGCAATGCCACTGTAACCAAAGACATTTTACTCACTGGCTTGTGATTGTAACTGTACTTGTCATTGCATGTGTTTCGTGAGTGTGAAGAGGACTTTGTAGATTGCTGTCAGATATATGGACTAATATTGAATTTATGGACTTGATCTGCACTGGTCAATGTTCAATTGCTCTTGTATATAAACCTCTTCCTTATATACATATGAGTGTCTATGAATATGTTTCTCCAGTCTATCCCGACTAATACACCACTTTCTTTCATTTTTGTCTTTTTATTGTTTCTGATGGGCTTACCAGCTTGTGAAGCACAGAAAGAGGGGCTGTGCAGTCATAATAACTAATGCAAGGGCGTACAGGGGACATAGAGGTGGGGTGGGAGACAGGGAGGACTTCAGGAGTGAACAATGAATGCAGGAGTAGGGAAGGAGCACTAGAACTGATTGTGATTATACAATTCATTTTAATGGCGAGTTAACCGTGGGGGGAGAAGGAGAAAACGTTATAAAATTAATTGTGGGGGCTGAGCCCCGGTGGTGTAGAGGTTGTGCGCGGGACTGCAGCCCACTGGGACAGAGGTTCAATTCCAGCAGTGGGGCTGGGCCTCCTACTCCCACCACTGGAGAGCAGTGATGCCAAAAAAAAAAAAAAAAAAAAAGAAGAACTAACAGAAGTGTCCGTCTTAAGATGTAGCTCTGAGATGTCATGCCACTGGAGGTCACCCTCTTAAAGTTGTGTTTATCTTTTCTGATATATGAAACCAAAGATTAGTGAACCTGTAGAGACAGCCAGTAAAATAAGGGTTTCAGGAGGCAGGAGGTAGAATGGTGGAGGGGGGCTAACGTGGGGATGATGTCAAGGAGTTCATGTATCAACAGAATGTTTGGAAACTGATTGTGGTAGCAGTTACACAATTCTGCTTGACATCATTGAACTATGGAAATATATATGTGTATATATATATATATATATATATATATATATATATATGAAAAAATATCCAAAAAGAGCTAATGGAAGGCACAAGTTCAAGGTGCACTGAGGCGCTAGTGAACAAAAAGTTTCCAGGAAGTGATAGGATTCCCACTGAAATATTTCAATAAGCTGATGGAGACTGGAGATGCTAACTTATCTATGCCTAGAAATTTAGAGACAGCTACCTGGTAAACGGTGTTGGCAAAAAATCATGATTATGGGCTGAGCCCGGTGGCGTAGTGGTTGTGCGCGGGATTGCGGCCCACTGGGATGGAGGTTCGATTCCAGCTCGACAGGAACAAAGGCTGGGCCTCCTACTCCCACCACCTGAGGGCAGTGATGCCCCCTCCCCCCCAAAAAAAATCATGATTATACCATGGACTAACAGGAGGATGAACACATCCACGTAAGAAGAGGTACACGCAGAATGTTCCTTCGAGGTGAGGACGGAAGACTTCATCTCAAGCGTTTGGCCTTGTTACCAGGAGGGAAAGTAAATAAAACAGAGGATGAGTGGAAAGAGCAAGACGCTCCTTGGGATGCCTTGACCCAGTGGCTACAATAATGGGTTCCACACAGCAGCGGTTATGAGAATGAGCAGCGGGGGGCTGTGTTTTCATTCTGTTGTCCACAGGGTCACTCTGAGTTAGCACTGACTGCATACTGACAGCAAAACAGTCGGTGAGAAGGAGGCCTCGTGGCACAACGTTTCAAGCACTCAACAACGAAGTAAAAGCTCGGTGGTTTGAATCCACTGACTGCTCTCTACGAGAAAAGGCTTGATGATCGGTTCTTGTAAAGATTGTGGCCTAGAAAACGACATATTCAAAAGAAAGAACATTCTACATGATACTTGGCTGACGTTCCTCATCAGGCTGCTAACCACGATGGCCGGCAGTTTAAACCGGCCAGGGCTTTGCACGAGAAAGATGAGGCCGGGCTGAGACCCGGTGGCGTCGTGGTTGTGCGCGGGACAGTGGCCCACTGGGATGGAGGTTCAAATCTAGCAGCGGCTCCACAGGAGCAAAGGCTGGGCCTCCTACTCCCACCACCACAGGGCAGTGATGCCCCACAAACAAACAAACAAACAAACAAACAAACAAACAACAAAGAAAGATGAGGCTGTCTGCTCTGTTAGAGACTACATGTCTCAGAAACCCTAGCGTACTTCTTCTTTGTCCTGTAGGTTCCCTAGAAATCAGAATCAGTTTATTAAATTTGGTTTTGGTGAGTAGGCCTCAAAACTGTTAGATTTATCAAAAACAAGAAAATCTAATAAATCAATAATAGGTGACTAAATCTAAGCTGGTATCCTGGAACAGGAAACTAATATTAAGTAAAATTGACCACTAATGAATATGTTGTGATAAATAAATATATCATGCAAGATGTTAACAACTTTGGACACCAGGTCTGGGGTATGTGAAAATCTCTTGCACCATCTTTGCAACCTCTCTTTCTCTTTTTCAAACTTGTTCCTGTGAATTCAGCAAAGGTTTACAGAGTGGATCAGTTTTCCATACAACAATACGTAGATAATTTTTTTGTGGGGGGCATCACTGCCCTCAGGTGGTGAGAGTAGGAGGTCCAGCCTTTGCTCCGTGGAGCTGGAATTGAACCTCCATCCCAGTGGGCCGCAGTCCCGCGCACAACCACTACGCCCCCGGGCCTCAGCCCAATGCGTAGATAATTTGTTTCATTCTGTTGATTGCAATCCCTACAACATAAGATCACTTATCCCTCCTACTCCCTGTTTCTGAATTTTATTTCTTCATCTTTCCTAACCCTTTGAACTTTGTCCTTGGCTAAATGCTTCCCTTTGGATCTCCAGTGATTACTCTAAGGGATCATCCCTCCCTTGTGTTAATGCTCCCCATAAAGACCTCTTCATGGTTTGGCTGAAAATGGAGCCATGGAGACAAGTTCAGTCCTAGACCTCAAGGGTGACGAAAGACCATAGTTTCAGGGTTCAACTTTTTGTAAAGCTAACGTCATTCCAAGATCAATCTTCATTTTTTGAAAAAACCCTATGGGACAGTGGATTCTATCATTGGGGTTGGCACAAATCCACAGCAGCAGAAAAAAGAGTCCCTGAATGGCGTGCATGGTTATGGTTAAGCGTTCAACTACAGTGGTTAGTGGTTCGAACTTAATAAGAGAGAGCGTGGAAGACGGGATTTGTCATCTGCTACTGGAAGGTCGGAGCACTGAAGAGACAAGGGAGCAGTTCTAGCTTGTACACATGAGGTTACCAGGCATCGGATTTGACTTTACTGTATCCGACAATGTGGCAGAGATGAAGACCCTGGGCAGGTACCAGGGGTACCAGGCCTCAATCCTTCTTCATCTTCTTCTTGTTGTTGTTGTTTTTTTAAATAGTTGCTTTATGTACTTTCAAAAGGCCATTAAAATTTCACGACTGCTATGGGTCTTCTACGTCTTTGAGACAGTGACATCTTCTGCAAATACAGCGCATTCCTAATCAGAATCAAGAAAAGACATCTGGGTCACCACTTGAGGGCAGCACGAAATGTTGCTGCAGTCTTTCTGGTGGTTTTCTTGTTTCAGCTCCCAGAACAACAGCAAAAAAGACTTTTACATGATTTTATCTCAAATATGTCAGGCAAAGATAAAGCTCCTTCTAGTAACATAGTTTCAAAAGTTTTAAACAAGATAGGCCAGACATCATTCATATCAAGGACCAGTGAGGGCATAAGAGGGTTCCATGTCCTGGAAAAACACAGACCCATATGATGAGATTCAATTTTTAAAAATAACTAATAACAGCAGGAAAAACTATTAGAGCATGTGATAGTTGGAGATAACTCTAGAGAAAAACGAGTCCAGCTCTTTCTCTTTATAGATAGGATTCTGGGTGCCAGAAGCAGGAAAGGACGACGCTCAATCAACAAAGATCCCATAGAGAAGGTAATGCTTTTAAAACACACCTCGCAACTCTGTAAACATAGAAGTTGTGTCATTTTTTTTGGGGGGGGGCATCACTGCTTTCCGGTGGTGGGAGTAGGAGGCCCAGCCCCACTGCTGGAATTGAACCTCCGTCCCAGTGGGCCGCAGTCCCGCGCACAACCACTACGCCACCAGGGCTCAGCCGATTGTGTCATTTTCAAACAGTGTTACAAACATAACCAGCAAAAAGGTTACCCCTATAATAGGTATTGATGATGAGTTCCTTAACTAAATCAGGATAATGGTTCCCACTATGTCTTCTTCTACATCAGTGGTTCTCAACCCTTCTGATGCTACAACCCTTCAATACAGTTCCTCATGTTGTAGTGATCCCCCAACCATAAAATTATTTTCAGTTACTTCATATCACTAATTTTGCTACTGTTGTGAATCGTCATGTGAATATATGACATGCAGGATGTATTTGTAGTGTTACAAATTGAACTTAACTAAAGCATAGTGCTAAATCACAAAAACCAATATGTAATTATATATTGTGAAATATTGATGTGTTTTCTGATGGTCTTAGGTAACCCTTGTGAAAGGAGTCGCGACCTGCAGGTGGAGAATGCTGCTCGACACTGAAACAATATGGCTATTCCATAACAATGTTATATGATTATGACATTATAATCTTGATCATCATCCTCTCTCCTGCTTCCTCTTGCCTGTTAGTTTACCTTGCCTAATCTCTATTTGGGACATTCCAACCAACTCTGGATCTACTCTCCACCTTTGGGAAAGTGGTTGAAGAAAAGCCTACAATGATATTGACTGGACTTAATACTCATCAACACCAACTTTAAATGGTAATATTTCACTTGAGTCGCTAAACTGTCCCTGACTGAAGTCATGGTCATTTTAATCACTTCATATTCATGGGAAAATTAGATATTGAGTAAAGAAGATAAAAAAATAATTTATGTCCCTGGGTTATAGTATTGGCACAGAATATTAAACATGCCTTGCTCTGACAGACAACCAAACAAATCTGTCTTAGAAAAAAATACAACTGGTTGCTCCATATAAGCAAGAATAGTGAGACTTCATTGTGCTGACTTCGGACATGTCTTTAAGAAAGACCCGTTGCTAACAAGAGGACATTGTGTTTGCTCTCGTACGGAGTCAGTGAGGTAGGGAAAACTCTCACTGAGATGGGCTGACACCTTAGGCTCAACAATGACTTCAGCACATCAAAAATCATGGAGATGGCAAGTTCTGAGCAGTATTTGATTTCATAGCAACTGAAAACAACTTCAAATGGGCCTTTAGTGCTGCCTGGGACTTACACACTATGTTAAAGCCCATCCCCTTTCCCTAAGTAGATATCATAGCCTTGGCCTTCCCCAACTTTCTATACCTTTCCTTCCTGCTCTCTGTCAATAGATGACTCACCCACCTGCACTCATGTCCTCGTACTCAACCTTCCTTCCTGTACTCTAAAAGCCAATTCTTTCATTTGTGCTCCAGCAAACCCCTCTCACCTACCTCACTAGCATTTCCCTTTTTACAGGATTGTCTATCAATTTTTAAAAAACCAAGAACTTTTATTTTAAAAGAAAAAAATCTCTCTCTCTTAACTCCATACCTCCCTCTAGCTGTCAGACCATTTGTATACCATTGCAACTGAGCATTTCCAAAGGACAGTGAATCTTCCTTGACTGTAAGTCCTTTCCTTTCATTCTCTGGAGCACACTTTCATCTGGCTTTGCCCTCTCCCTCCACAGAAATCCTTCTCTTTTTGGGGAGGGGGGGCAATCACTGCCCTCAGGTGGTCATGGGAGTTACCCAGCGCTGCTCCTGAGAGCTGCTGCTGGATTTGAACCGTCAAGCTTGTGGATCACAGTCCCTCACTCAACCACTTACACCACTGGCGCTCAGCCCCAGAAATCCTTCTTATCAGTCTCCCCAAACCTGTATGTTGCTAAATCTGGAAATCTAAATTCTCATCTGACTAGCTCCATTTGACTCACTTTCTCACTTCTTTCTTCCTAAAACACTCTTCATTGAGTTCTACAACAGACAAGTATTCTCCCGGTTTTCTTCTAACCTGTTATTAGAGTAGGAAACTTTTATTCCTTTTGAGTCTCCTTTGCTAGTTCCTCTTCATTTCCCTGAGCTCTAATACTGAAATGTCCCAGCACTTGGTTGTTAGAGTTCTTGAATCTGTCCATACTCTTGGCAGAGATCATCTCACCATTCTCATGACTTTAAATGCCCTCATATACTGTTGCTGATGACTAAATTCAGACTCCAATCCAGAACTCTTTCCTGACATCTGCATCCTTGATATTTTAACATCTATCTAAAAGGCATCACAAACTTAGGTCGAGATTACATTCCCGATGTTTCCCTCCAAATCATCATCTTCATTATGCTAGACAGGGTTCTCTAGAGAAACAAAATCAGGGCATTTACGATTTTTTATTTTCTGGGCATCACTGCTACATAGTTATATAAAATCGTAAATGGGGCTGAGCCCCGGTGGCGTAGTGGTTGTGCGCGGGACTGCGGCCCACTGGGACGGAGGTTCAATTCTAGCAGTGGGGCTGCACCTCCTACTCCCACTGCCGGAGAGCAGTGATGTCCCCCCACCAAAAAAAAAATAATAACGATATAGAGATGGGCTGAGCCCCGGTGGCGTAGTGGTTGTGTGCGGGACTGTGGCCCACTGGAATGGAGGTTCAATTCCTGCTCACAGGAGCAAAGGCTGGGCCTCCTACTCCCACCACCAGGGCAGTGATGTCTTAAAAAAAATTTTTTTTAATTAAAAAAAAATAACAATATAGAGATCATGACAAAGAGAGAAAGAAACAATTAGAGTCAGACATA
This sequence comes from Nesogale talazaci, assembly GCA_004026705.1. NCBI lineage: Eukaryota > Metazoa > Chordata > Mammalia > Afrosoricida > Tenrecidae > Nesogale > Nesogale talazaci. The sequence continues at coordinate 25,065 of PVJH01021152.1, forward strand.
CATAACATCAGGGTAACATGCTCACCTCCGTCCTGTACAGTGGTCTACATGGAGAGGGAGAGGGAGAACGAACATTAATTTCCCCCCGTTTAAATAGCCTAACAGGGCAAACATAAGTTCCAGTCACTGGTCAGGACGTGCTGCAAGTGGGGGCTGTCTTAAGGGCTATAAGATGATAATGGTTTAGGGATGCCTCATGACTCAGAGGAGAGGGATGTGATAAGGAAAGTCTTTAGACTCCCAGGGGTAGGTGAACAGGTCTATATTGTTAGGGGTCATTGACAATGACTCATGAATCCCACCCATAGGCCTTGAGGGAAGCAGATCATTATCCTAACTTGAGTTATGCAAAGCCTTCAGATAACTGGTAGCATCAGGGAGAGAGTAGCTTACTTAACTAGAACACTAAATGTTAGTAAATTGCTTGCTTAATATTTTGGAGTACATGAAGTGGAAAAGTCTCATCTTCATCCCACAGAGAGCAGTACAAATGGCTCGGTGTAACTCACTTCCATGAGACAGCTAAGACACTGGCAGTCTTTCAAGTCTTGAGGGCCACCATGTGCAAGTCAAGCAAGCAGACAGTTGAGTCTGTAGGACAATCCAGGCTATCTGGCCCCAGGCAATAAACAGCAAGGTAAGTCACCAATAGTCAGCCAGATGACAGTCTGACAGTCCCAAACTCAAGTGATGTATACTCCAGTAGCATGGTAAAGCAGTTCTTGAAAGAACCTCAAACTACAGCGACACAGTCCATGGGTTAGGTCTCCCACAGGTAGTGTAGCTTACAAGTTGAAGCAGAGAAACAGGTAAGGCAGCACGCACTGGTCCAATCATTAAAGAACAAGATACCAGAAAGGCGAGGCTCACCAAGTCATTTATCTTTCCGCCCTTTAATTAAACACACATGTGTTCATTGGCCAGGTTGGCACAGTAAACCTATCTATCATACCCATCTAGTGTCAGGTAGCCTCTTTCTTCCCCCTAATGACTCCTTTGTGTCCTATTTTCATAACACATACTCTGACCACTCCTTCCTCAGCACAAGTGCTGTTTTCCTACATCATGTGTCTCCCCACAACCTTAAGATTACGCTTCTTTTAATTTTATCACCTTGTATTTACTATTGCTGTTTGTTGTTCTTTCTGGACAGGTGGGTGCTCCTTGGAGGCATGAAAATACCCTTTTTACTTTTTTAACTCTTCATGGTAAGACTTAGACTTTTGACAACTTGATCAAGATCATAAGCTTATAAATTGAGAATCTTGGTTCAATGTCAAGTTTATCTGATTATAAGTGCATTCTAAAAATTTATTTGTTGAAGGAATGGTAGGTAGTTGATTGATTTTTTTTTTCCTCATCATTGCCCTGGTGGGTGTAGGAAGCCCAGCCTTGATCCTAGAGCACTGCTGCTGGATTTGAACTGCCAACCCTGTGGGCTGCAGCCCCGCACATAACTACTGTGCCATCAGGGCTCAGCTGATTGTTTTTTTTAAATGTGCTTTTTTTTTAGGCATCACTGCCCTCTGGTGGTGGGAATAGGAGGCCCAGCCTTTGCTCCTGTGAGCAGGAATTGAACCTCCATCCCAGTGGGCTGCAGTCCCGCGCACAACCACTACGCCACCGGGGCTCAGCCCAAATGTTTTGTTTTTAAATAAACCTGCCTTTGGGAATTCTAATCAATGATTTAAAGGTAAGTCCAGTGGTTCCGGAGTTCATAGAATACAATGAGATATTTCTTTGTGGGTCTGAGATAATTAATGTACCTTTGAGGGTTTCTGTCAGAATCTTCTGTACCAAATAATGCAATAACAAAAATGAGTATATATATTTTTCATGGTGAGTAGACATTTAATTATAGCAATGCATGATTTTACACAGAATTTCAGATCTGTCGCTGTTGTCAATGAGCATTGAGTTGGTCCCTGACTCCTGGAGGCCCATGCATAATGGAACGAAATGCTGGTCTTGTTCTGCACGGTTCCCAGGATGGGCTGTCCATTGTGATCCCCAGGGTTTTCACTGACTAATTTTTAGAAGTAGATCACCAGGCTCTCTTCTTAGTCCACCTAGAATCTGGAAGTTCTGCTGAAATCTGTTTAGCAGTGAAAGCACATGAAAGACTCCGCTGAAGGACAGGCGGTGACTGTGTATGAGGTACTGTGGACAGGAGGCAGGCCTTGGGCTCCTGCATGAAAGTTAAGAATCCTCTGAACCCCACACAGCCTGGTTTCTTGAATTCGGTTCTGCAATGCCAAACATTTTCTAGGCCTACCTACACTGTGGTTTAACAAAAGCTACCAAAATATAATAACTTTTAAAATACTGGCTATATGCCTCACGTGGTGCTCAGAAAGCTATAAAAGTCATCATCATTTACTCTTCACAACCCAGTAGGGAGATTAGGGAGGTAAGGATTATCAGCTGCATCTCACAGATGAGAGGCAGACTTAAGTAACTTGTCTAGGTGCCTAGGAGCAGAGCCAGGATTTGAACATAGGTCTTTTTCATACTGAATCCATTTGAACCACCCACTCCTTCCATTTTCTCTACTTAATACAGTGGATAATTTTAGAGTTGTTTCTTACACGAGGTTAGGCATGAAAGTCAGTAAGACAAACATTTCATATTGTGAAACAAATTATTATTTTTTAAAAAAGAATTATCTGGGGGCTGAGCCCCGGTGGTGTAGTGGCTGTGTGCAAGACTGCGGCTCACTGGGTTGGCAGTTCAAATGCAGCAGCAGCTCTCCAGGAGCAGGGCTGGATCTCCTACTCCCATCAGAGGACAGTGATGCCCTCCCCCCAAGAAAGGAATTATTTTAGGGGCTGAGCCCTGGTGGAATAGTGGTTGTGTGCAGGCCTGAGGCCCACAGGGTTGGCGGTTCAAATCCAGCAGCAACCCTTCAGGAGCAAAGCTGGGCTTCCTACTCCCACCAGGGCAGTGATGCCCCTCCCCCCAAAAAAAGGAATTTTTTTTTTTAGCATCACTGCCCTCTGGTGGTGGGAGAAGGAGGCCCTGTCTTGCTGCTGGATTTGAACCTCCGTCCCAGTCGGCCACAGTCCCACATACAACCACTACGCCACCGGGGCTCAGCCAGGAATTATTTTTAAAATGCTCTAACTTACTCTTTCAGCATAATAGGGATGCATCGTATCTGCATAAGCTACACATGGTCATTTTTACCACTAGCTGTAGGTTAAATTTTTATTTCTTTAGCTGAAATCTTTGGCTTGCTCGTTGGCACTATGTTGAAAAACAGCAACCACCACAACCACAAAACCTTTTCTTCAAACATTGAACACTGAAGACGTATAATTGCTTTCACATATAGTTAAATGTAGACACCATATTATTCTCCTTTATTTACACCCTTTGATTTGTAAGGGGTGTGTGTGGCAGGAATGGGGGATGGAGTGGGGAGTTTTCCAAAGGAAATATTGGGTTCCTTTTTGTACCTCTCTATGCCAAGTGTTGGGAAGTGTGGTAGAATCTTCCCGAACTTTTAAAATGTAATGCATTTACTTTAAATCTGTGTTAGAGGTGGAACACAGACAGGGGGGGTAGAGTTGGTAAACATGGGTCAGTTACAAAGATTATCAAGGTTTTCAGCATTCTCATCATCAAAATGTGGCAGTCCCCATTTGTTGAGCACGGTCCCTATGTGTCAGATGCTGTGTGCAAAGTGCTTTATAAACAGTGCTCATTTGATCTTCTTCATCACTCTGTCAGGGCATTTCCAAAAATTGAGGCTCAAGGACTTTTAATGCCTTGGCCAAGGTTAGTAAGTAGAGGCCCTCAGTTCAGTCTCAGATATGTGTGACTCCAGAGCCCATCCTCTGAAACCATTGTTCTGATACTGGAGTTCTTGGCCTAATTCTGAGTTTTTCTTGAAAGGGTGAGATTCGCTAAGCACCTAAAAGTTGGTTCTCTGAGTCTATCAGTCACTCTGATAGGCAAAAAGGCATGGGGAGCTGCTTTCATAAGGATTCCAGCCTAGAAAACCCTATAGTAGCTGTACATTGCTCTATAGCAGCAGTTCTCAATCTGTGGGTTGCGACCCCTTTGGGGAGGGGGTCAAATGGCCATTGCGCAATTCATAACAGTAGCAAAATTTCAGTTTTGAAGTTGCAACAAAAATAATTTATTGCGGCCCACTGGGATGGAGGTTCAATTCCAGCTCACAGGAGCAAAGGCTGGGCCTCCTACTCCCACCACCAGAGGGCAGTGATGCCTAAAAAACTAAAATAAAATAATTTATTGATGGTGGGGCGGAGGAGGTAGGGGTCACCATAATGTGAGGAACTGTATTAAAGGGTTGCGGCATTCGGAAGGTTGAGACCCACTGCCCTGTAGAGTCACTCTGAGTCGGAATCAACTGCATGTAATAGAACAGCAATATTGAAAGGGTAAAACAGATTCTTGATTGGGCTTTTAAAAACATAAGGCCACTAGACTCAGATCCAAAATGCCATCAGTTGGAGGCTATAAAGATTCCCTTTGCCCCTAGTAAGGAATTTGCATCTCAGAGAATCTTACTGTGATGTGACACTGACTGCCATTGAGTTGATTAATTCTGCCTTATGGCTACCCTACAGGGTGGTGTAGAAGTATACTCTTCATAGGAGAACAAAGCCTCATCTTTTTTGCATGAAGCAGCCAATGTTCAAACCACTGACTTCAGGGTTAGCAGCTCATCGTTTACCCACTACACTATGAGGGTGCCTTAAGAGGTAGACATTTTTCTAAGCCTCTTCTATCCCTCCAGTATTTTCTAATATCTCCATCCTTATCTCTTAGTTCCTTAACATGCTTCATCCCCCCAATAGCTCATCATGCCTAGGACATATGAGTTCTTCTGTGCTTTGTTGATACATTGCCTACCTGGAAAAACCTGGGGCCCACTGTGGAGCATGGTAAAGAATTTAAGGAAGAGTCCTTGTGGGGTCTTACATAGGTGAATTAAAATTTGCTTTATGTTTAAAAGACTCTTTTGTTTATATTTTCAAGAGCAAAAAATAGAATAAAAAGAGAAAGCTGTTGATGCCTAACTACCAAATGATAAAGCATCTGAGACATTTAAGGCTCGAAGGTAAACAAGCAGTCAGCTAGTGCAGAGGCAGCAAAGCCCTCATGGAGAAAGCACATCAGTCTGTGTGATCCTGAGGGGTCGAAGGGAGCAGCCATCAAGCCCATGGAACAAGAATCACACCACTATGAATGAGGGGGAGAGCAGGGTGGCCTATTGGACATCCCCTTACGGAAGGGTAGCAGGGAGGAGAAGGTTCAGTAGGGGTGCAGGGAACTAATGATGAAACATATAACTCTTTTCTAGTTCTTTCTTTCTTCTTTTTTTTTTTTTTAGGCATCACTGCCCTGGTGGTGGGAGTAGGAGGCCCAGCCTTTGCTCCTGGGAGCTGGAATCGAACCTCCATCCCAGTGGGCCGCAGTCCCGCGCACAACCACTACGTCACCGGGGCTCAGCCCTCTTTTCTAGTTCTTAAAGGCTTCCTCCCCTCAACAATCATGATCCCAATTCTATTGTACAAATCCAGCTAGACTGGAAGAGGTACACTGATTCAGACGGGAACTGGTAACACAGGGAACCCAGGACAGATGAACCCCTCAGGACCAGTAATGAGAGTGGAGTTACAGGAAGGGTGGAGGGAAAGTGGGGTAGAGAGGGGGAGCCTATCACAAAGGTCCACACATAACCGCCTACCTGGAGGGCAAACAGTGGAGGAGTGGGAGAGGGGAGACGTCCGGGCAGTGTAAGAGATGACAAAATAATAATAATCTATAAAATATCAAGGGTTGGTGGGAGAGGGAGAAGCAGGGAGGCAAGGGAAAAGATGAAAAGCTAATATCAAGGGTTCAGGTGTAGGGCTGAGCCCCGGTGGCGTAAGTGGTTGAGTGCGGAACTGCAGCCCGCAGGCTTGGCGGTTCAAATCCAGCGGCGGCTGGGTAGCGCCCACGACCACCAGAGGCAGCGATGCCCACAAAAAAAAACAAAAACAGGGTTCAGGTGGAAAAGCAAATGGTTTGAGAATGATGAGGACAGCAGACATGGAAGGTGCTTGGCACAATATATGTATGCATGTATTGTGATAAGTGATGTACGAGCCTCCGATAAAATGATTTAATAATAGTAAAAAGATCACGAACATTTTCCTTTTTTAAAAAACTTTCCTTTTAAAAAACCGATCATTTTAGTGGGGGCTCTTACAGCTCTTTTAACAATCCATACATCAATTGTATCAAGCACATTTGTGCATATATTGCCATCATCATTTCCAAAATAATTTTTTTACTTGAGTCTTGTTATCAGCTCCTCTTTTCCCTCCTCCCCCTCCCTGTGAATCCTTCATAATTTGTATATTTATTTTAATATTTTAAACGATCTGCTGTCTCCCTTTACCCACGTGTCTGTTGCTTGACCACCTCGATGCTGTGGTGGTCATTTGTACCTCTCAGGGACTCCTGTCCACCTCATCGTTGTGATCTATTTCTCCCCCGCTTTCTGGTCATGAACTGTTTCCATGAGCTTTTTGAAGCCCCTTGCCTACTGAAAATGGAACTGGGTCTGGGGGTTGGGGGGTGGTGGCACATTTTACAGGATGAGCCCATAAGACTTGCTAATAGATTGGACTTGGGCTGTGAGAGAAAGCACAGAATCAAGAACAAGAGGTGGTGGAGGCCTGAACAAGGCGTCCTCTATTTGTGTAATAATAGGCCATATTCAATACACAATCGTGGTTTTAAACTGAGGAACAGCTACTATCAGATAGTTCAGAAAGTCTTTGACTGGGACAGCTGTCTACTGGTCACTACGTGTATGTGTGTTTTGGAGTGCCTTGTTTTCTCCCTACTTCTGTGGTGTCTTAGTTTCCCCCTACTCCATGAACCCATATTATCAGTACATTATTACTCGACATTAAGCTGAACACTGTGCTAGACTTTTTCACAGGTCTTCCATCAGTGAACTTTCTTCAAAACTGGGAAATGGGGCTGAGCCCCGGTGGCGTAGTGGTTGTGCGCGGGACTGCGGCCCACTGGGTTGGCGGTTCAAATCCAGCAGCAGCTCTCCAGGGCCAAGGCTGGGCCACCTACTCCCACCAGAGGGCAGAGATGCCCCCTACCCCCCCAAAAAAACCAAAAGCAAACAAAACTGGGAAATAAAAATGAATATGCTCACGCATGAAGAAGGAAACCAAGATTCTGTTTCTGATTTGACTGACACTGTGCAGCCTGGGGAGATCTGAAGCCGAATTCCAGTCTCATGATCACGCTCTTGTGACCGCGCTGATTCCCACAAAGGTAGAGAATCCGAATTCCCCAAACTTTTCTCCTCATGACTGGAGCCTTCTGCTGACTCCCATGTGCCCTAGTTTAGAGCCGAAGCCTGGCAAACAGGACAGCTTTGTTCTGTCTGTGGCCCATCCTCTGTCTTGCCTTGTGATTTAGGGCAAGCGTCTTAATTTGATGGTGTCTCAGCATTCCCACATGGTAAGCAGGGCTAGTAATTACTGATGGAGAAAATGCTTTGAAATCTGTAGATGAAAGAGCTTACAGCCATGAATGCAAATATTTTCTTTCCCATGGCATTTGTTTTGGTTTCTTAGCGATTCTAGGATTTTTGTTCAGGGGAAAAAATGGGAGGGGGGGGGCCGGAGGGGGGATGGGAAAGGAGGGAAAAAAAAAATACAAGGAAGGAAATACAGACAAGTGTGATGTGACATTTGCCTTCTTTTTTGTCACTTAATTGCTTAATTGGGGGCTTCTTACAAATCTTACAACAATCCCTCACTCAACAGCATTAAGCACACTTAAACATAGGTTGCCATAACATTTCTAAAACAGTTTTTTTCTTTCTACTTGAGCCCTTGGTATCAGCTCCTCTTTTTTCCTCTTCCCTCCCCCAGGCATTTGCCTTCTTATTAGAAGCCAATGGCACATTTGAAAAATCAGTATCTCACTTACTCAGTAGTACTTGATGAATGCGAATAGTACCTGATGAAGGAGAAATAAGTTTAGCTTTGAAGCGTCAGGGGCTTGTTGTGTACCAGGTATCAGATGAAGTGTTTTCACATGCAGCGTCATCTGAATCAGCAAAATCACACTAGTAAGTAGGTGTTATTATTGCATGCCGTTTATAGGAGAGGCGATTGCGGCTCGGGGTAGTTTACCGACTTGTTCGACACCACACAGCGAGGACCTTGGAGAGTCAAGCTGAGCCTTCCCAGTTCTAAACTCGGCTCTCTCAAATCTCCCTCGCCGGGAGAAACTAGCCATGACGACAACTTCGAACCGTCTTCCACATCCCCGTTGTGTGTGGCATTTAGAAACCTCTTACTGGCCCTTCTTTTCATTGCTCAGTCCCTGGCACAGCGCAAGTTATTTGTGTAGCACAATTGTTATTATTGTGCAGCTTCACAAATTCTTTCTGCCCTGGGCAAACCCCGAACAATAATGGCTATATTTATGAAGCTGGCAGCTTGGAAGCTGGAGCTTTCCATTACCATGACAATTGGACTGTAAAGTTGTTGTTTTGGGTGTAGCTTAACACCATTGATATGGAAAGCCCCTTCTCAAAGTCTCACGCAGATAAACTGGTTCTTTGTACATTCAGGAAGCTCCTCAGCTCTTCCCCCTCCTCTTCTCTCCCCCCCCCCCCCCCCCCCCCCCCCCCCCCCCCCCCCCCCCCCCCATCGTTGCAATCAATCACCCGGCATTTCTCAACTTTCTAAATGCTGACATCACAGATGGGCAGTGTTCATGACAGGGCAGTCCCTCCTCGCGCTGGAAACGAAATAAAAAGCAGTTGTGGTTTTCCTGAAGGCCGAGTTCTGGGAGAGAGCAGGAGTTCAAGCAGATTTCCACCGCTGTGGAGTCACTTCTGACTCATGGTGACCCGAACAGGACAAATGGCCCCCGTGGCTTTCTGAAGCTACAAATCTTTTTTTTTTTTTTTTTTAGGCATCACTGCCCTCAGGTGGTGGGAGTAGGAGGCCCGGCTTTTGCTCCTGGGAGCTGGAATTGAACCTCCAACCCAGTGGGCTGCAGTCCGGCGCACAGCCACTACGCCACCGGGGCTCAGCCCTTGAAGCTACAAATCTTTCAGGGCAGCAGAAAGCCTCATTTCTCTTCCGCAGAGCCGCTGGTGGGTTTGAGCGGCAGCCGCTGCAGGGCGCGGCCCGTGATCGTGTAACCCACTGTTCCCCCGGGCTCCTTCTGAGTCAGTGAGAAAGGTGAAAAGCTGGGTGGGTCACCAAGTTGTCTGTCAGCCAAGGCTGCAGGTTCCTCCCAGGTTCAGGATTACCATGAATCCAGAACGGTCATTTTCAGGCTTCCAGGTTCAAGATCACCCTTCTACCAAATTCTCACGGGGGTGAGGATATTCTCATAGTTTTGCCAAAGCAAAATCGAAAACAAAAAAGCATTTTGGGTTAGAAGACCTGTGTTGAATTCTCAGCCTTGCCACAAACTATGAAGGTGGACAAATTCTTCTTCCATAAAATAACATTAATAATTAACCCTACAGCCTGTTGTAAGGATGAAATGGAAAAATCTACAGGAAAGCCAATGATTGCTAGTTATTAATATCTGATTTTGACTCACCAGATATGAATGTATAAAAGCAGACACTGGCTTTATCCGTTTAGGGAACACTTACCTTTCCAGTATAACAAGAATGTCAGTTATGGGAAGAACCCTTTTCTGTGATCCAGTGTTTCTACAGAATCAACCTGAGCTAAAGGATGACTATGAAGAATGGTGCCTTTTTTTTTTTTTAGGCATCACTGCCCTGGTGGTGGGAGTAGGAGGCCCAGCCTTTGCTCCTGTGAGCTAGAATGGTGCCATTTAAAAACCCATCGCTGCCACGTTAATTCCCGACAGATAGCAACTGCAGCAGCTACTGTAGAACTTCCCCATAGGATTTTCAAGGCTGTAATCTTTGGGAAGCAGACTGCCTCACCTGTCTCCCACTTAGTTGCTGGGGCGGGGTTTGAGGCTAGCTGCCTAATGCTCCACCCACTGTGCCCCAAGGACTGCTCAGGTGTTAAGGTAGCTACTATTTCTTGCCCATCTAGTCTGGGCCAGGCTCTTTGATAGGCCACAGAAGCACTTCCTTTAACCCTTCCACCAACTCAACTGGGTCTGTATTATTATCTCTAATTTACACTGGAGGAATCTGAAGTGACAGATGCAGAGACATTAAGGCGCCCAAGAAAAAGCAGATAAGACCATTCCGTCTGTTCCCTACCGCTCATTCTTATTACAATAAATTAGATCATAACATATCTTCCATTAGCTACATTTCACTCCCCGACAACAGATTTGGGTTGTGACACAGTGCTTTGATGAGATCTAGGACACACAATTGCAAACTATCATTGATGTGGTATTAAGAACAAAACAAGACAAAACAAAACAAAAACCCAGTCAGAAGTTCTAGGCCTTTCTGGGAGTTTGAACCTTCACGCTCATCTCTGCAGATACACTCCTACCCTCTACTAAATGGCAAACTATTAATTTAAACTAGGATCAAGGAGAGAAGAAGGAAAACAGTACATGCGATTTACTGTCTTGAGAAGGGGCCTTGTATGAAGGGATTTCCTGTATGAATTTTTGCTGGTCCTCTCTGTGCAGGGAGAAGACCTGGCTTTTTTCTTGTTCCTTTCTTAAAGCAGACCATCCAACAAACCTGCTTCCAGTGGTCCTTTCTTAAGAAAGTACTTTATAAAATACTTGATCCTTGCTTTTCTAATCTGTGAAATGGGATAAAGTGAGGCCCCCAAATAATAATTATGCATGAAATTACATGTTCAATTATATGTTCAGTTCAACAAACTTTTCTCCTATTCCGAATAGGTGGCAGGAGCTGTGGTTAGAATGGTGTATGTAAAACTGTTTATAAACTGTGAGGAGTAACTGCATACATACAAGGTATATAGTTCTTGACTTTCTATAAATCACATAATAATAATAATTCTTCCTCAGATTTCCTCCACACGTTCCACATGGATTTGCTCATTTCCATATAGGAGGAATTTAGGCTCAGGTAGGGTAAATGGGTTACCTGAGACCACACACTAAAACACTGTCATAGAGTCAATGCCGTCTCATAGCGCCCCCTATTGGACAGGGCAGAACTGCTCCTGTGGTATTTCTGAGAATGTAACTTTTTTTTAAATTTAATTTTTTTCTTTTTTTAATTGTTATTTTTTTTATTGGGGGAGGGGGCATCACAGCCTCTGGTGGTTGTGGGAGCTACCCAGCGCAGCTCCTGAGAGCCGCCGCTGGATTTGAACTGCCAAGCCCGTGGGCCGTAAGACTTTACTCTATTTTTTGTTCTTTTGGGGTTTTTTTTGGGGGGGAGGATGGCATTACTGCCCTCTGGGGGTCATGGAAGCTATCCAGCACTGCCACTGAATTTGAACCACCAAGCCCGCGGGCCGCAGTCCCAACCACTTACACCACCGGGGCTCAGCCCCTAAAATTTAATTTTTATTTTTTTTCCAAATTATTTTATTAGGAGCTAATCCAGACATCAAAACATTCCATAGTTCAATCACATCAAGCAGTATTGTACAATTGCTACCCAAATCAGTTTCAAAACATTTTCTTCCTTTTTAAACTCCATGATATCAGCACCCTCTTACCATCACCCCACCGCCCCAAACTGTAATTCTTACAGGAGTACACAGCATCATCTTTCTCACGAGGAGTAACTAGTGGTATTGAGCTGCTGACCTTACAGATAGCAGTCAACCATGAAACCGCTAAGCCTCCAGGGCTCCCTTCTCACACACTAAAGAATTCCAATGTTATCTTTACCACTCTGCATAGCCTTTCCAAGAAACTGCACACCAGGACTCTACAGTATTCACCCTGAATAGCAACTTGTGTCTCATAAGAGGGGGTACCCCCCCAAAAAAAAACCCCAGGGAAAATCTCCACTGAAAGTACTCATTTTTTCTTCTAGGGGTCCATGGAGCAACTTGCTACATGTTAGTGCACACAGTGACGTCTCCTGGGAAGGTTCTCTCTAGTTCCAATGAATTTGTTCATAAAAGCAGTTTTGTTCCTCGTTTTGGAAGATGGCTGATTTAAGTGTGCAGCTGTGGTATTTCATTTCCTGCTTGGAGAAAATGCTGCAAAAATTGTTTTGGTGTTGAATACAGCTTCTAATGACAGCACTATGGGAAAACTCAAGTGTACAGGTGGTTTTCAAAACAAGGTGAAATATTAATTGATGACAAACCTCATTCTGGTTGTTCCTCAACTTCCTGGACAGATGAAAATGTGGAACTGCAGTGCATTTGGAGTTCATTCCACCAGGTCAGACTGTTAATAAAGCTTTCTGGAGAATCTGAAAAGATTGTGCAAAAAAAGCCCTGATTTGTGGGGGATTGGTTTTGCCACCCCAACAATGCGCCCTACTCACACAGTCATCTCTGGGCGAAAATCAGCATGTTTGTCTTGCCTCGTGCACCTGACTCGCCTGATCTTGATTCCTGTGACTTCTTTTTGTTTCTGTGAATGAAGAGGGGCACGAAAGGACATTGATTTGACAACGTAAAAGAGGTGAAGAAAAAAAACGAGGGAGGTTCTATCAGCCATCCAAACAGATGAGTTTGAAAAATGTTTCCAAGAATGGAATAAAAGATTTGACACATGTACTAAGTGTCATGGAGAGTATCTTGAAGGTGATAAGGTTGTTTTGTAAAATAAATTTAAACACATAGCTTTGAAAAAAAATTCTGTTTTAGGGCAGGTATACCCTCCTATACTTGGGAGGCATGCCCTTAACCAGCAAGTTAAATTGCACCCCCAAAGTAAGTTGCTCCCCAAATTTCAGATTTCTTGTATGTGCCTACAACATTAGGCTCTTTCATGTGAGGGGGTTTCTGAAAGTTCATGGAAAATTGGAATGAAAAGATAATGGAATTCTTCTACACATTACTTACCCCCTCTCCCCCCATACTTCATCCCACCCATCCTCACAACGACCTCATCCACCTAGTAAATAGTAGAACCAGGACTCACACCTGCGTGTTTTTCATGGCCATACTTATTCTGATGTCTAAACCCTACTGTACGTGTCTTGGCTATTAGTTGTGCCACCTCAGGCAAACACTTAACCCTTGAGATGCTCGTCCACCCCACCCCCCCAAGCAACCCCACCCCCATTTCTCATCTGCAAAGTGACTAAAATTATCCCTACCCTCTCAAAGGTTGGTATGATGCTCAAACGTGATCATGTGAAATTAAAAATTTCAGTAGAGGCATCAGTTGGGGCTTCAGCTGCTGCATTTACCAAAGTGGAGCAATTGAAAATGACATCTCTCCTTCTCTTTTGAGGTAAGAAGAATGGTAGCCAACAGAGCCCCAGGGAGACTCTCCTGAATAAATGGGGTGGGGCGTGGGGAGAAACCTACTTGGCTTTTGGGTGGATTTTGTCAGAAGGGGCCTGAGAGGCGTTTCTGGAGATGTGTCTGGGGTGTTTAGCCTGTCTTGGTAAAAGTCTACTAACATAATTGGTGTTGACTCTGTCCTGCCTCTTGTTCAGTCGGCCTCCTTAAGGGCATCGTGTGGAGAGTACTATGAAAAAAAACGGTAACGGGTGTGACCAGATAGAATTTGTGGTTCCTTGTTATGGGAAGCTACTGTAACTGATAGACCAATTCTGGGTAAAACCATGTCCCGAGGCCTGTTCTGAGCTAGGCGAACAGTCTGGGGGTCATCATGGTATATTAGTTCCCTGTCCTCCAGGAATTTATACTTTAGTTTAGTAGTGTGTAAACAAGTTCACAAATGACTTTTAATATGAGGCAGTATATGAGGCAGCTTCAAAAAGTACACGGGGGGAAATTCCATGATCCTTTCATTCCATTTTTCCCCACACACTTTTAAAAACGTTCTCTTACAGTGAGATTCATATCAGGGCAACGCAGAGGCAGGGTGGAAAGTTCCTCAGTGCTTTCCTAAATGAGGTGGCTTATAACCCTACACGTTGGAGATGAGGGTTTGAAGCTGGTGGGTTGGAAGGTGTTTTACTTAATACATCAGGAGGTGTTTTACTTAATACAGGTGTGAATTAAACCACACAGACATTTGCTGAGAAAGTACTGCGTGATCTCGGGTCTGACTGCAGTCTTCCCTGAGGGTTTCTGATTTGTGAAGA
>PVJH01021153.1:0-39250 GCA_004026705.1 Nesogale talazaci
ACTTTGAAAAACTATTCAATGTTTCTGTTTTAATACCCTCTTGGATAAGGATTGGTTTGTGCCATGAGAAGGAATATAACAGCTAATTAGTCCGCACAGCAGGACAGAGGGCTCAGTCTAACTTTCCTGGTACAGTTAATAGACTGAAGGTCCTTTTAGCTCACATCCAGCCGCTGATTCATGGTCAAGGACGCAGAGAGTGAAGTCACTGCGGGAGATGCAGTCTACCCACAGACAAGATGAAGAGAATGGACCTGCAGGCAGCATACTCTGCAAGGTGGGGCAGCAACAGCAGGAAGATGAGATATCTAGGCAGAGCAGAGACCAGTAGCACAGCAGCTTAGCTAAGAAGGCCATGAAGAAGCCTTAAGGCATAGTGATGTATAGCATAGCTATAGAATCCAACACCAGCCACGAGTTGGTTCAGCCAACAGGGAGCGCAGGGTAGCTAACTCAGGCAGCAGCACGCTGGTCTGATCTCCAGGGAGAAAGAGGTGGAGGCCAGCCTCAGAGAGCCAGTTATTCCTTTCATGCCTCTATCAAGCTTTGACTTGATTGGCAGGCTAAACTCCACCCACATGTTCCTATGGGAGCCACGTTGGCCCCAAAAACCTAACTATCACACCTTACTGTCTTTTTAGGATTTATTTTCAAAGACTCAAGTTTAAAGAGCAACAATCCTCAAAGTTAAAACGTACTTCAAATATAGTTAGATATTTTGATGTCTTCCCAGTTTGAATAGAAGGGGTAAAAAACTTCTCTTCCATTTCATGAGAACTAAGTTTTACATCAAGCAACCAGTAAAAGTGCAGTCTGCTTCTGGTGGCCGAAAAATTCCCTTTTGAAAATTTGTTGGGATTTTTTTGGGAGATTATATTTCTGGCTTTGGAAATATGCTAAAAATACAGTCTATTGAGTTCATGCAAAAAGTGAATCACTATAATTAGATATAGCCTATTCAATCCATGAATACATTGGAAATATTTTTAATTTGGCAGGAATATTTTAATTACAAGAAAGCCTCTCAGAGGGCTAATTATAATATATTTTAAAGCCCATCGGAGCTTTGTGAAATTGATTTATCTACTTTCTGTTTAAACAATCCCCCCAATAGAGTAGTGGATCCTGTCACTATGCATCACTTGAGTTTGAGATTGCACCAGGGCTGCTTTCCTAAGCTGTGCTTCCTCCAAGTGGTACAGCATATAAATCATCCAAAAAGTAGAATGAATATATCTGAATAGAAATTGTGTGTATAAATAAATCTATGCTGACACATCACACTATCCCTATGTATGAAGTTCATATGCCAGTGCATTGTTATATGAGATGTATAGATATACATGTGATATATAAGACTTTTGTAAAAAAAAAAGTTATCGTTAAAATATATAAAACAAAAAAACTTGCTTAGAGGGCTAACATATGTGTGCCAAATCATAGTATTTTCAATTGCCTTATATGCATGTGAAAGCTGAACCAAGAATAAGGGAGACCTAAAAAGATCCCTCTGAATTCTGGTGTTGTCAAAGAATTCTGGATACACCATGGCATGACCGAATGGTAAGCACACTTTTCTTGGAGAAAGTACAGTGTGAGGCATGGTGACAGAATCTACCTCCCTCAAATTCTGGTGATATAGGCACCAGCAGTATGGCGAAGCTGGTCTCAAAGGAGCCTCAAGCCCTGGCAACACAATTTTTGAGTTGGCTTGGTTCACACGTAGTGTAGAACATGGGTTGAGGCCAAACACTAGCTAAAGCAGCGACACGCTGGTCTGATACCCAGTGAGCAAGAGAACTATGTGACGCTAGCCATAAGCTTCAGCTCATCTTGTCTCTGTGGGTTAACAAAGGTAGCTTCCCTGATTAAGTACCCAGAGGTACCAGAATCCACAATCCAGTCTCCTGCCAAAAGGCACTGTCTCTCTCCATGTGCCAATTGAGTCCCATGATTATGTGTATCCTTGAAATTTTTGGAAAACTCTGATATTAAATAAAAGTTCTGACTTGGGCAAGTCTAATTTGATGAATCGACCCTTGTGTTAGTCCATTCCTCAAAACTCCTCTGCTATTGTGTGTCAGGGCTCCTAGACCAGTGGTTCTCAGCCTGTGGGTCTCAACCCCTTTGGAAGTTGAATGACCTTTTCACAGGCGTCATGTCATTCATAACAGTAGCAAAATTAGAGTTCTGGAGTAGCAACAAAAATAATTTTATGGTGGGGAGTTCATCACAACATGAGGAACTGTATTAAAGGGTCATGGCATGTGGAAGGTTGAGAACCACTGGCTAGACACTCATGGCAGCAGTAACAGGCTGTGGACACATTGTTCTGATCCATAACTATCTTCATGAAACTTTCCTGGAGCTCAAGTTGTCATTCAAAACTTTATTTCTCTTTAGGTAATTTCATTTCAGACTTTTGTTTCTGTCCTGTCCCATAGTTTGAACCAAAGTCCCTGAGCTCTTTAAAACTTCTATGCACCTCCCCTCCAGAGAACATGATTGCATTACGAACTGGCAGAATTAACAGAAAAAATAAACATCATAACAATGGTAAAATAATCCCAATGTTTTGTTACATTCTAATACTGGTACCTTACTGCATGAAAGTTGAAAAACACTACAGTATGGTGAGTGGCATCAAAGGCTTTAGACTCCTTGAGTTCAATCCAGTTTGATTACTTATATTATGCAAGTTATCAAGCTCTCTGAATGAACCCTTATCATTTTCATCTGAAAGTTCGGAATAAAATAATAGCTACATCATAGAATTTTCCTGACAGCTAAATGAATTAGTATAGATAAATTGCCTGGGGCATTGCAGTACATAATTATTAGCTTGAATTATGATTTTCATGATGAACATGACCAGAAGAAAATAAGCATTTTACTGAAACTAAGAAAATTAACTTCTCTTGGTTAAAGAAGTGAAATGTGGTGACTCATGTAACTACTGTGTAGCTAGATACTACTCAAGAGAACTCGTGAACTCTAGAGCCTGTAGGAGATGGGGGTTTATATTCTTGCTCCCCTATATTTCTAATGTGGGGATAATCATATATACTGACCTTGTAGGACTATTGTGGAGAATAATTATATTATATATGCAATGTTTTTGGTAGTGCCTACTCAGAGTGCAGAGCCTCCTGTGCAGGTGTTGGACTACTTATTAATGTTACTGTGTAAGTGTTGGGCTGCTAGGTGCAACGTCAGTGGTTCAAATCCAAGAGACACTTCACAAGAAAAAAAATGAGGCTATCTGCTCTGGTAATATTTACAGTCTCAGAAATCTTATTCAAGGTTACTAAGAGCCAGAGCTAGAAATGTCAGAATCTAGACATGTTAGAAATTCAGAAATAAGAGAGAAGGAAAAAAGAAGTCTAAACAACAACAACAGAAACCTAGGCGAATTCCCATAATAAGTCAATGAGATGACCTCTCCATCCCCGTCAAGATTTAGATTCTATGATTCCAATCGCACCTTCTGAGTCAGAGCTCTGAACTATTATGCAAAATGAGGCACTTTGTGGTTTCCCCGACTTGAGCTGGTGGTAGAATAAGCCTCACATCCTCCTTCAGCCTTGACTGCCGTGATAATGTCTAACAGAGATGCATAAAAATGTGCCCACTTAGACCCTGACTCTTTCAACAACAACTACCTGTCATTGAGTAGATTCTGACTGCTGACAACCTTGCATGTGTTGGGAGGCCGCCGTGCTTCTTCAGTTTTCCAGTGGCTGATTTTTCAGAAGTAGATCACCAGGCCTTTTTCCCAAGGTGCCTCTGGCTAGACTGGAACTTCCAACCATTCATTAAGTAATCAAGAATGCTTTAACCATTTACACCACCTAGAGATTGCCATTAAGTGTTAGATCCCTAATATTCTGGCTAATTAGTGAGTCAGGCCCGATTTCTACATGATGGATCTCCTCTGGGCTAAAAGACCTTGACAAGAAGGAATATTATCCAAGGAATAGCCAAGCAAGCAGCAGTCCAAATGGGTGATGAAAAATTAGGCTGCAGGCAATAACCCAGATCTCTAGCTTTACTTCCTCACTGAGCCACTTCAGTTTCGAAGCTGAATCAATGACAAAAAAATAAACTTCTAGGGGACCAAAATGATTTTTTATATAGAATTATGGGACGTGATTGCTCTCTGAGACCCATATGGCCCAGGGAAATGTTGCTAAATCAGAGTTCAAAAATGGATGTGAGCCAATCAAAGGAAGAAATCTCAAAGCAATGTTGCCATGTGTTACAGACTAATGCAGCAGA
This sequence comes from Nesogale talazaci, assembly GCA_004026705.1. Lineage (NCBI taxonomy): Eukaryota > Metazoa > Chordata > Mammalia > Afrosoricida > Tenrecidae > Nesogale > Nesogale talazaci. Next base: position 4,279 of record PVJH01021153.1, read on the forward strand.
TTGTGCACCTCAAGGTAAGTCACTCTTCTCTGCAATGAGAAGCAAGCATTGTATTTCCAAGACCATGTCTGGCTTCCGGTCAGAAACTGTTGTTTATCATGGCTGACAGCAGGTGAAGTTTTCAGTGAGGTCTGCCCAGTCTGGGAAGGAAGCAACTTTTTATTCCACTTGAACAGAGAGAACAAATTTGCACTTTTTTACCTTAGGTCGGGTGGTGGATGGTGCCTCCTCAGTTATATCTGTGTACTGCATTTAAACGTGTGGCATTAATTGCTGAGCATCTGAGATGGTCATACCATGAGAGTGGGCAGGTGGCCCGCAGGTCTTTAGTCTTAGCAAATCAGGACAGCCATGTATGTTCTACACCTAGTGCTTTGCTGCTGCTGTGCTCCTTGCTTTCGTTTCTCAATGGCTTACACTCCCAGGCTCCTGGTTGGCCTCCCTTTGGAGAAAGCAAGCTCTCAGTCAGTGCTGTCTTCAAAACCCAGGTCAGCAAAAGTTTGTGGCGAGGTTTATGTTTGGAGGAGTTGTAGTGTGGTTTTGGTATCTGACTCGCTGATGAAGGGGTTTCTGTCTATATGAAGGAGTCCTTCTGGCATAGTGGGTTATGTCTTGGGCTGCTAACAACACGGTCGGTGGTTTGAAACCACCAGCTACTCCCCAGGAGAAAGAGTTCTCCTCCTGTAAAGATTTACAGTCTAGGAAACCCATAAGGAGCCGTTCTATTCTGGCCTATATGGTTATTATTCAATGGCAGTGAGTTTGGGTTTTTTTTTTTTTTTGGTGTGTGTGGGGGGGGGGGGGGGGGGGGGGGGGGGCGGGGACTCTTTACTGTGACTCCTCTCCAAATGGGCAAATTGAGGTTGGGAAGCTAATGCTGAAGGAATTCTCATGGCCTCCATATTCTGCCATAATCCTGTGATATATTCTGTCATAATCCTCTGAGATCAATGTGCCTGATCGCTCCCTCCACAGATGCTGTGAGGGTCCCTGAGGGCAGAGTGGCTTAGCACCGGCCAGTGACTGAAAGGCCGGAATCCACCCATGCCTCCATGAGAGGAAGGTGGGCCATTTTGTTCCTGCAAAGCTTACAGTCTGAGAAACTCGACGAGGAGCGCAGCTTGACTGCGGGGTCGCTGTGCACTGGAATCAACTCAACAGTGGGTTGTTTTTTGTTATTTTGCTAGATGACACAGAAAAGGGAATGATCAGGTTTCATAGCTATTTATACTTTTCTGATTCATTCTTGTCTCAGGGATATGTGGGTGTTGACGATACTTCAGCAACTTTTGATCCTTGTGATATGTCCAATAAACATCTCCTTGGACCACAGCCAGCGACAGATCCTCTCACGGTCCTGTTTTTTTATCGGGGGATTTGGCTGCCTCCAATGAAGAGGAGCAAGGGGAATTCCTTCTCTGGAGTGAACCACTGCTGAGAAAGACTCTTCATTGCCTGCGGATATTGAAATTAGGACTCTAAGATTCAGGCCTGTATTTAAAAAGATCCAATTTCCAGAAGAACTTAAGTCAAGTTCCAATGTGAAGGGGGATGGGGAGTGGGGGCACGCGGGAAGGGGGGCAGTGGACACCAAGGAGACACGTTCCCTCATTGTCGTAGCTGTGGTAGCAGAGGAAGAAGGAAAACCCACTCCTTTAGAACTTTGTCTTAGAAGAAGACGCTCCGTTTTAAGTAATCCCAGCCGACTTGAATCAGCAATTCTAGCAGTTATTTCCTCCCTATGACGAAATTAAAATGCCTTTTTTTTTCCTTTTCGCGGTCTCACTTTCTCTTTCTTTTTCAGACATACATTACGTGCCCTGGTTTCTCGGCATTTCTTATTCCTGCTTCTTGCCACCCCTTCTCCATTCTCTCCTCCTTCCTTTAAGAACTTCTCTGATGGAGTGGGTGGTAAGAAACAAACAGACAAGCAGTGTTTCTCATGTGCCTTCACATCAGATGCAGCCAGAGAGCTTAGGAGGTTTCTGGTTGCTTCTTTTATGACTCCAAACCCCTGGATCTGTTGGGGGCTGTGGTCGTGGAAGTCTATTTGGATAGGTAGTACTACCCAGAAATTGCTCCCATAAGCTCTTTGCTGCCTTCCAAAGTCTCATTTTAGCTTGCGATCGGTTTGGGGTAGAAGTTGAGACCTATTGCAGTGAACCTACAATGCCATCAGCCTGGTTTAAATAGGCAGCCCTGTGGGTTGTGTGGTGAGGAGGTTGGCAGGCAGTGCTTCACCCTCCGATTTATCACGAAGGTGGTGTTGCCTGGACTTGAGAAGTTTTCATATTCATATACATAGAAGAGTCAGATGGAAGGAACTTCTAAGACTCCTACCCCACCCCACCCCCACCCCCCTGTCACACACACACCCAGATACACACAGCGTGGGTCCAGAGAAATCTCACTGGAGGTTGAATTTTGACTATTGGCGGAGCATTCCTAGTTTCAGAACTAGAGGAGCCCTGGTAGGACAGCAGTGTGAAGCCACCAGTTGCTCTTTTAAGGAGGAGATGAGGCTTTCTACTCTCATAGAGTTAGTTACAGTCTCAGAAACCCACAGGAAAAATTCTATCCTGTCCTCTAGAGGTTTCGTGCATGGGAATTGACCGAAGACTGTGAATTGAGTTTCAGAACTGGGATCTGGGACTCCATTTACTGACCAAGGGGCAGATTAGTGGTGGTTTCCAGTGTGTGTGTTAAAATGTATATATCAGGATACTGACTGACTATACCAGGGCTTAGACATTGCTAATAACTTTTTTCCTAACTTGTCTTATGAGTTATAACTTTTCAGTATCCACTGAAGAGCTGGGGAGTTTGGAGGAAAGGAGACAGGGTTTTCCTGGGGTCTGAGCCACAGTAGAAGAAAGAGAGAAAAATGGAGTGGCCATATGGTATGGGTTTCCTGCACAACTAAATTTGAGTCTGGGCCATGGAGTAGGGGTGGAAGGTATTTTTCTTCTGCCACCTCTTGGTCTGATCAGGAACATAGACTGACTGTCAAAAAGCTGGTTTTTGGATGAGTGGAGTGACAATAAATGCACACAATATGATACAAAAGACTAGTCACCTGGTGGAGCTCAGCATGGTTGAGGTGCCCGAGGCTGAGAAACTTGGGGAGGGTCTCCACAGTGTTACAGGGCTATAGTGTTTCTCCGGCCTGAAGACACAGTCAAAGGTAACAGGGGCCAAGGGAGAAAGGGTGAAATTGAAGGTGGGTTGAAGGTTCAGGACATCCTTTGTCATGATGCTTACAGTTACTTGTGGGCATAGCTGAAGGGACTGAAATCCTGAAATCAAGAGTAAACCACAATAAAACAAAAAGCAAACCTATTGCCACAATGTCAATTCTGGACACAGAATGACCCTATAATAAAGTGACCAGATTTTAACATTGGTAAAGCAGGATACCATTGACCGCGGGGGGGTGGCGGTGGGGTGGGGAGGAAGAAAAGGGGGTATATTCCCTTTCCATTCTCCTGCAATTCCCTAGCTTGTGCATTCTTTCAAAAAATCGGGACTTTTTAAAAATGCCGCAGGACGTAAGAAAAATTGTTTAAGATCGGGACTGTCCCTCCAAAAGTGGGATGTTTGGTCACTTTACTAAGATTTCCAGTGCTGGAAATCTTTACAAAAACCAACATCCTCTTCTGTTAGCAGTGTAGTGCTGAGCCTCCTGTACCCCTAGGTCTCTGCTCAAGAGTGAGTTGGAAATTTCTGATGAAACCTCGTATGTGCCTGTCATGAAAATCAGAAAAAACCCTCTTTCTGCCTGTGGGAGTGTGTCTGTGTGTGTCCTGATGGTAGCAGGAATGAATAGTTAGTATTATGGCATTCCATAAGGCAGATGTTTATTTTATATCAGTACATCTCCTGTCTGACCTGCCCTTTTCTGTATGATCATTTTAAAGTTCTTTGACCATTGGGAACTAAGAATTTGTAGGTCTAAGGCCAGCTAAATGCTATTCTCTAAGGTTGTTGAATCAGAATCAACTTGACAGTAGAGAGTTGAGGTAGGTCTAATTATGGCAGTGTATCATTGCTGTTGTTCATCAAGTCAGTTCTAACTCATACTATATCAAATATGAGGTTTCAAAATGTTCATAGGAAAATTAAATTACAAGGTATTAGAATTTTCCCTCCTATTTTTTGAAATCCTTACTCCCCATATTTTTCATCAGAATTTCAGGAAAAATGTGTAAGCTGCAAAGATATGCTCATGATGTATCCTCGTTAAACCCATAATCAGTGGACTCTTATTTCACTTTGGAGAATGTGTTTATTTAGTTAGTTTTTTGGTCAAAAGCATATGAATTGTAGGACAAGAATCTTCATAAAATTATGGAGATTGAGAAGAAAGGAAAATATCTTAATTTATTGCCATAGCCCCCTTGGGGAAGTGCAGCCAGAGGATCAGAGAGATGGAGTTCAATCTACTCACAGATGAAGCCCCACACCCCTCTGTTCATTCAAGTAGGAAATGGGCTTGAAGCAGGCTTCCAGCCAGTAGCCAGCTTCCAACTACCTTTTAGTAGTTACCTTTTAGAGACAATAGCCTTACTTCTAGTATCTAGACCTTAGGCAATTTTTTTTTTTAATTTTTGAGTGATGCTTTATTTTATTTTTAAATCTAAATTTTGTTGGGGGCTCATACAATTCTTATCATAATCCATATATCCATCCATTGTGTCTAGCACAATTGTATGTTTGTTGCCATGATCATTTTCAAAACATTTTCTTTCTACTTCAACCCTTGATATCAGCTCCTCATTTTTACCCCCCTCCTTTCCTCACCTTTGATAATTTATAATTTTGTTTATGTCTTACACTGACCAATGTCTTTCTTCACCTATTTTTCTGTTGTTTTCCCCCAGGAAGGGGATTATTTGTAGATCATTGTGATTGATTCCCCCTTTCTCCTATCCATTTTTCCCTTACCATCCTGTTATTGCTATTCCCATTATTGGGTCTGAGGGGTTTAGCTGTCCTGGATTCCCTATGTTTCCAATTCTTATCTGTACAGTGTATATCCTCTGGTTCAGCCAGATTTGTAAGGTAGAATTGGGATCATGATAGTGGGGGATGATGGCGTGGAGGAAACAGTAAAGAACTAGAGAAAAGTTGTATATTCCATCCATGCTATCCTGTACCCTGACTGACTCATCTGTTCCATAGGACCCTTCTGTAAGGGGATGTCCAAGTATCTACTGATGGAGTTGAGTTCTCCACTCTGCACTCTTCCTCATTTTTTTTAATGCCTGATATTTGATCCTATCAACACCTCATGATCATACAGGCTGGTGTGCTTCTTCTATTTGGGTTTTGTTGCTTCTCAGCTAGATGGCCTTTTGTTATCTTCAAGCCTTTAAGACACCAGAGGTTATATCTTTTGATAGCTAAACACCATCAGCTTTCTTCACCACATTTGCTTATGCACCTACTTTGTCTTCAGTGGTCTTGTTGGGAAGGTCAGCAGCATGGAATGCCAGGTTAATAGAACAAGGTATTCTTGTGCTTAGGGAGTACTTGAGCAGAGGATCTTGGGAAATTTTAGATCACATGATAGGACAGCAGAGTAAGCTGTTGGAGAACCAAACCTAACTGTGGGCTCATTGGTTCTGTGATGTGGGTCTATAAAATAGGCTTTTCTGTTACATATGTATATACTCCTATTCTGAATTCCAAACCATATATTCCAGTCATTACTCCTCATGGACAACAGATGATGTTTTTATGACTTTGGTTGCTAACCATGATGTCAGCAGTTCTAAACCATCAGTCACTTCTTGGGAGAAAGGAAGAGTCTTCTTTTCCTGTAAAGAGTTACAGTCATAGAAACTCCCAAGGGTAGTTCAATCCTGTTCCATACAGTCACTCTGAGTTAGCATAGACTTAAGGGTAGTGATTTTGCTTTATTTTGTTGTCATTATCACATTGAAAAGGAAGAGATCATAAAAATGGATATATTCCAATCTAAGTACAATACCTCTACAGATGCAAAGAGAGACTGGAGATATAAGTTAAAAATTAATTTCTAATATTGATCATCAAAGTGTCACTAAATAGATGAAGAAGCATTGAATGGAGGCCTGTGGGATCATGCTGCCTTGGGAAAGCAACTGTTTGGGAAATTGTCCTATAATTGAGGCCAGAGCAAACTTCAGACCTTCTGAACACTAAAAAGTTTCACTAAAGAAAATTTAGGATGTCCCCATGTACTTAATTGCCAAGACTAATAATAAACATAATAATAAAGAAACTCAAAATAGTCATTGGAATATGTATTATACAGAAGGTTCAGTGTTAGACTTTTGGAAAAAATACATTCATATTAAAACATAGGGTCCTGGCCAAATGGAGTCATCACTCTGATAAATGGCATAAGACATATGCACAGAAGACATTAGCACAAGATAAGAAATGGAATTACAAAAGATTCTTTCTAAGATTATACTTATGAATTGAACTTGGAAAGGCATATTACTGTTAGAAGAGAGATGTCAATATAGAGACAGTGAGTCAAGAATCACGAGAAAGGTGTTTGAGAGGGTGATATTCCTGGTCGAAATTTGTTATGAATCAACTTTACAAAGGTGTTGGGAAAGAGACTTGAAGGAAGAAGAATTGGGGTATGGGGAAGGCATGAAGATAATAATAAAATGGTTGAAGAGGGAAAAATTATAAAAAGAGATTCATCCACATGATAATATCAGTAGATGCAGAAAAGACATTCCACAACATCCAACACCAATTTCTACTTAAGACACTCAGGAGCATAGGAATTGAAGGAACATTCCTCAATATAATACAAGCTATATATGAGAAAACAACAGCTGATGTGGTAGTTGATGGAGAAAAGATGAGATAAATTCTTCTGAAAAAGAGGAATTGTCCTCACTCCTATTTAGCATCATCCTGGAGGTCTGAGCTAACAATTTAAGGCAAAGAAAAGACATCAAAGGCATTTGTCTGGAGAAGGGAGGCATGAAACTATCATTATTCACAGATAATATGATTTTATATATGGAAAATCCCAAACATTCCATGAGAGGAGTATTGGAAGCAACAGAGGAATATGGCAGAGACTCAGGTTACAAGATCAGTAAACAGAAGTCTTTCAGACTACTATACACATTGGACAAAGCCACAGAAGAAGGGATCAAAATGATGGTATCTTTCACAAAATCCAAACACAAATTGACATATCTGGGAATATGCCTGACTAAAATAATCCAAAAGATCTGTGCAAGGAAAAGCTATAAAATCCTATGAAAAGAAATCAAGGATGACCTCAACAAATGGAAAGATATCCCATACTCGTGGATTGAAAGACTTAATATTGTAAAGATGTCAATTCTACCCAAGACACTATTTAAGTTCAATGCTATCTCAATCCAAGAATTGGAAAAACAGAATACCAACTTCACATGGAGAGGGAAGAAATCCAAAATTAGCAGAGAAGCAGAGAACTCCCAAAGAAGAAGAACAAAGTTGCAGGGCTTGTTTTACAAGACTTTAGCACCTACCATACAGTCACAGTGATCAAAACAGTGTGGTATTTGGTATAATGATAGATATTTAGACCAATGGAAAAGGTTTGAAAATGCAGAAATAAAATCACCAGCATACAGACGACTGGTATTTGATAAGAGACCAAAAAATATCAAATGGGAAGCAGATGCCCTCTTCAATATGTAGTGCTGTAAAAAAATGGATACATATCAGCAGAAAAATGAAACAAGGTCTTAACCTCACTCCATGCACAAAAATAAACTTAAGGTGAATCACAGACCTAGAGGTAAAATGCCAAACTATTAGGTCTATCAATGAGGGAAATGGGATAAATATGAGAACTTTGACTCAAGGAATACATAGGCTACTGGAAATAGGGAAGAACACAAACATAAAGGAGGTACAAATGGACAAGTAGTATATACTAAAGAAAAAACATTTGTGTACATCAAGAGAATTTGTCTAGAGAGTATTAAGAGATACCACAGAATGGGAAAAATCTTTAGCAATGACACATCAGACAGAGGCCTTCTTACTAAAATCTACAATACTCTGCTAATGTATAAGAAGAAATAAATCAATTGTCCACTGAGGAGTTGGGCAAAGGACCTAAACAGAAGTTTCTCTAGGGCAGAATCCAAATTGCCTATAAATATATGAGAAAATGTTTCACATCTCTAACCATAAGAGAAATGAAAATAAAACAACTATGAAATACTACCTAACACCCTCAAAGATAGCCCAATTAAAAAAAAATAACAAGTGTTGGAGGACTTTGGAGAGATATGAACTTTTGTCCCCTGCTGGTGAACCTGTAGGTCTGTGCAGCCTCTATGGAAATTGATTTGGCGACATCTAAAACAGATGAAAACTGAGCTACCATATGATCCAGAAATCCCTCTACTGGGCATATATCCAGAAGAGAGAAGAAACAAACCACAGCCAGACATCTGCACTTCGGTGTTCATCACGGCACCGTTCACAATTGCAAGGAGTTGGAAACAATCCAAATTCTATCAACAGATGAATGGATTTAAAAACTGTGGTACATACACACAATGGAGTATTACGCATCCCTAAAAAAGCAGTGGGGAATACATGAAGCACGTCGCCATATGGAATGAACTGGAGGAAGTTATGCAAAGTGAAGTGAGGCAAGCACAAAAGAACAAGTACAACATGAGTCCACTGAGGTTAATTCAAAAAATCCAAAAGGGGTGCAGGGAAGAAGCTCCTGTATACATACATTCCTGGGATGCGGTCCTGGTAATATGGCAGGGGCCAGACTAAACCCAGGGATACATGTGGAGCTAAGTAAAAAAGAGGGAGGAAAAGACATGCCTAGCTAGGGGAGCAGGGCACTAACTCACCCAAGGGGAGGGTGTTGTTTATATTTCAACAGGGAAAGAGAGACCAGACTTCAACCCGGCTCTCCAAGACAAGAACGCAACACACTGCCATGAAGCAGCGAACCAGTAGAGAGACCTGAGGGCCTGGCCCCATTACCAACTAAGTGAACGGCACCCCCACCCCCACCCCCTGACGAATTCATCTCAGAGACTAGCACTAAAGCTACAGCTCAAGGAGAGCAAAAATCCAGAGCACACACAGGAACAAATGGGGCGGGGGGTGGGGGGTGGGGTGGGCGAAGCACATCCTGACCCACCAAGCCCTGGGTACAGAGCTGCTCAGAGCAGCCAATTCACAAAGAGGACCATTGGGTCGACCCCACCATGAAACACGACATTCCTCACTGAGCCATAGCACCATGAGGAACAACACTGAAGACACATGGTGGGAATTGTGCCCATCCTGACCCCACCACACCGAGGAGAGATGCTGGAGGTGGGCAACAGAGCAGCAAGGGAAACACAGCAGTGAAGTCCACAGAAAACATGAAGAATAGTCTGTCAGGCCCGTCTCTCCACCCCCCTAGCCTCCACTGGAAAACACTCATAAAGGACAACAAATAGACCTTGAACTATTTATAGGCTTTTCTTTTTGCTGTTGATGTTGTTGTTGTAGCTGTTGTTTTATTTTCTATTGTTGTGCTCGGCCTTGTGTTTGTGCATCTTGTTGCTTCTGCATGTCTATCTGGATGGGATAGGTGGGATAAACAATCAGGAAGAGAGAACAATGGTACAACAATTTTGGGGGGGGGCGGGCATGAGAGAGAAGGAAGTGGAGAAAATGAAGTGGTATTAACTAACCTACAGACAAGGGAACAACAAGTGATTGAAAATCAATGGTGAGGATGGTTTAGGAGGTCTGGTAGGGCTAGTTCAAGGGCAATGTAACCAAGAGGAATTACTGAGACCCAAATGAAGGCTGAGCATGATAGTGGGACAAGAGGAAAATAAAAGGAAATAGAGAAAAGGGCGAGGAATCAAGGGACATTCATAGATATCTATGTACAGACATGTACATAGGTAAACATTTATATATGATGATGGGGAAATAAATCAATGTACATATATTTGTAGGCTTATTATTAAGGTAGCAGATGGACATTGGGCCTCTACTCAAGTACTTCCTCAACACAAGAACACTTTGTTATAATAATCGGCACTCTGAGAGGCTCACCTTCCCAACATGATCACTGAAGACAAATGGATGCTTAAGCAAGTGTGGTGAAAAAAGGAGTTAGTGACTGGCTATCAAAAGATAAAGCATCTGGTGTCTTAAAAGTTTAAAGATAAACAAGCAGCCATCTAGCTGAGAAACAACAAAGTCTACATGGAAGAAGCACACCAGCCTGTGTGATCATGAGGTGGCAATGGAATCAGGGATCAAGCATCAAAGACCCAGCACAAAAAACCATAATGTGAATGAGGTGCAATGGGGGTATGCAGAGTGGAGGCCTAAAGCCAAGCTGTAAGCAATTGGACATCTTACTGAAGGGTTTTGGGAAAAAAAGATGGGCCAGTCAGGGTGCGGTATAGCACCAGTCAAACATGCAGCTTTCCTCTGATTCTTTAATACTTTAATAGTTCCCCACCTCCCCACCCCCCGCTATCATAACCCTAATTCTTCCTTACAAATCTGGCTAGACCAGAGCATGGCTACAGATGGTACATGGGTACAGATAAGAGCTGGAAACACAGGGAATCCAGACAGATAGACTCCTCAGGATCAATATAGAGAGTAACCATACCAGGAGGGGAAAGGGCAGGTGGGGGGGAGCAAAAGGGAACCAATCACAATGACCTACTATAAGCTCTTCCCAGGGGTATAAACAACAGACAATGGCGTAAAGAGAGACACTGTACAGTGCAAGACATGAAATAATAATTTATAAATTACCAAGGGTTCATGAGAGCAGGAAGTGGGGAGGGAGGAGAAAAACTGAAGAGCTGATATCAAGGGCTCAAGAATAAAGAAAATGCTTGGGAAGCAGTGATGGCAACATATGTAAAAATGTACTTGACACAATGAAAAGTTACTTATTGAGAGTGACAGTGGCAATAATTACATTGGGACTTGATAGAGGAAAAGGTTTATAATAAATACTCTGAGACCTGTAATGGGGCATACTAAAGAGAATATTGCCAAGTGGCATTGAGAGGTCATGGTTTTGTTGTACATACATTTATCCAAGGGTTGAAGAAACCACAAAAAGAGCAGATGGCAAAATGGTATTAAATGAAGTGTGACAAAGAAGTCAGAGGTAACGGAGAAAATACACAATATCAAGAATGCCCATAGGGATATCATTAAAAGGATTAAACATAGAGTTTCAGTGGTGGGAAAGACTAGCACATAATTCAGAAAGGTATCTTTCCCTATTAACTTTTCCTAAGCTATTCATATGATTTCTGCCTTGTGATCTCCTCACTCTCTCCTACTGGTGAATTCTTTGGAATCTTTAGTGGAAAGGGAGGTGGGTGAATGCGATATCATGACCCCAAAGAACAGAATTTCACAATAGAGTAGGTGACTTAGGTTGCAGCTGGATTTTCTGTACACATAATTTGTAGTAATTAAAATGCTTATATTCTTTCCCACATAAAGCCAAACAAACCCAAACTATGTGCTGAAGACTAGGTTCCAACTCATGGCACGCCATGTGTGTCTGAGTAGAACTGCACTCCGTAGAGAATCCAATGACTTTTCAACAAGACTTTCCTCTGAGGCAGCTCGAGGTGGATTTGTACTTAATCATATGCACTACTCAGAAACTCAGAAGGTCATAAGCAAATATTTAAATAGATGATACTGCTAAAAGACACAGAAAAGATGAAATTTAAAAACCACTTTGGAAAAATTAGACACTTGGACTTAGACAAGTCCTTAGCTTCTCTCAATCATTATTACCTTGTCCCTGTTTACCCTGGGTTTGATGAGATTTCTTTTTAATCTTCACCTTACATGGGATTTTTTTTTTAATTCACTCTTGACAAGTTCTGCTTTTTTCCATTCTGTTTCTCTGAAAGAAAAAACTTAAATCAGAAATGAAGCCTAGTCTTTTTGGTTAAGGTTTATCTAGTTACTTTTTCCCCTTTGGAAAGGATGTATTTCTGTGCCCAACTCCAGGGTACTACATTTTTATGGTTACTTCCTTTTTTTTTTTTTTTTTTTGGTTACTTCCTTTACAAGTTCTGCAGCTCCACATTCAGACGCAGAATTTTCACTCTAACGTCAGGCTAGCCAGGTCATAACTTCAAAAAGTTAATACTTTTATTGACATATAATTCGCATATCATGCAATTTAGTAGGTTAAACATATTTAAAAGAGTTGTGCAATCAATGTCATTATCAATTGTAGAACAGTTTCTTCTTTCCTGTCCTCATGGGTATTAGCTCCCTATTCCCTTGTCAGAACTCTAACCAAAGTCAAATTTACTTCCATAGAGCCAACTATAGAACTGTCCCTGTGGGTTTCTGACACTTTATGGGAGTAGAAAGCCTCATCTTTCTTCACAGTTTCAAACTGTTGACCTTGTAGTTAGCAGTCCAACATGCAACCATTACTCCACCAGGGCTCAGGAAACTTCAATCTAGCTATGGCCTCTATACATGTATTTATCTTGGATTTCATAGAAAGAAAACCATGCAAAACCTAGACAAAACACCCAACAGCAATAAATAAAATAGAAAAACCTCAATACAAAAAAAAATCTGAAGATAATAAAAAACAGAACAAAAAATGTTCAATGGGCTGAGAGATAGAACCACTGCTACAATATTATATTTTAGCCTAATTACGTCTGCATGAATCTACTTGTCGGTGCCTAATAGAAATGCCAATCCTGGTGTATGATCAGAGAGAGATTCACCAGAGGTTTGAGACCCTGCAAATGAATGGATTTGGGGTAGTCACTGTCATCCATAGCCTTCTGCAAACCAGGTGCTCAGAATTTAAGCTCTAATACAATTCCCTCCTCTGGTCTTGGATTTTATTATTTGCAATCTTTAGATCACACAGACTTGTGCAGCCCCTTTTTTGTGAGCTTAGCCAACATCTCATTTAGATGACTGCTTGTTTTAAAGAGAAACCTTTAAGACTCCAGACCCTCTTCTTTCTGATAGCTGAGCCCCATCTGATTTCTTTACCATATTTTGCTATGGAACCCATGTCTATCATAGGAACTAATTGTTCTTACATTAATTCTGAAATTAAGTTCAAGCTCAAAATTCATTCATATGTTTATGATTTAGTCCACTTTAGTGGACTAACCCCTAGTTCGCTTTAGAGACATCATTACCATTTTACTGGGAAAATTATGAATCATCCCCCTGTAATGTATGCAATTCTGATCGTATCATTAATAAACCAATGGTATAGAATCTAAAATACTCTTTGTAAAAGTAAAGTACACATGTACAGAACAGTATTTCAGACCAAAATAGATGTATTTTTGACTTGCACAGATAAAAAAACTTAAGTGACAGGACATAAAATTTAAGGGAAAAATTGACTAAGATTTTAATGTAGAGATTAAAACTGCCAGATGAATTTGTCCTGGTAGTTGAGTCTCTTCCGTGGCTTTGAGTCAGTAGGGGCCCCAAAGCCCTTTTGTCATGTAGATAAAATATAAGAAGTGTTGTCTTTGGTCCTCTCTGCTTCAGGGTCATGTCACCATGGTGTTCCCCCATTGTCTTTTAAGTCCTCTGTCCTGTCAGCCCTCCCTGAGCTGATCTGTGTAGTAAGTTTTCTGCTCACATTGATCATGTGAATAGCATTGAAAGGAAGTTTTATTTTTAAATGCTCATTTAAAACAGCTCATTGAAAATGCTCATTGAAACAACACCTTCTCCCTGGAAAGTACCAGAGAACCCCAAATTTAAATCCTTCATCTTCTCCTCCCCTCCTCTCTCCCTCCTCCCCCACTCCCCCTCCCCCCACACACACTTATTTCAGGTAGGGCAAGCTCTATGAATTCCTCTGCCCTGACTCTGTCCACAGCTTATTTGCATCCCTTCCAAATAGCGTCATTGGATGGAAAGCAGAGTTCTATGTTGAGAACACCCAGAACAAACAACCAATGTCTGTTTTGGTGGATAAGGCAAAGGAGGGAGATGCTCTTTTCACTAAGAGATGCCCCCCAAGGAAGATGGGATAGTGGTTAAAGAGCCTTCAGAAAGGGGCTGAACTTCTCAGAGACCCTGGGTATGACCCAGAAGAAGTACAGTTGGGTTTCCGGTCGGCTTCAGGACAGAATACATAGAAAATAGCATCAAGAGCTTGTAGTATGTCTAGCATGGTGTCGCAACACCATTTCAAATTAGAGAATTAGCAGTGCACTTCTGAGAAGGTGCCCAGGCTTAGTGCCAGCCTACACTAAATGAGTGAGGATCTCTGGAAATGGAGTTTTGAGGATTCAGATTTTTAAAAATTTCTCCATGTGATTCTAATGCAAAGGTATGGTTGAGACCCGCTTGTCTAGTGTTTGGTCTTTTCTTAGCCTCTCTCTTTTATCTGTACTTTATTTTTAGGGGGGGGGGGAGGGGCATCACTGCCCCTGGTGGTCATGGGAGCTACCCAGTGCCGCTCCTGAGAGCCGCCACTGGATTTGAACCACCAAGCCCAGGGACCGCAGTCCTGCACTCAACCACTTATACTACCAGGGCTCAGCCCTATCTGTACTTTCTAATCACTTTTAGTTTTTATTGTTGAAGCCAGGCCAGGAAGGGAGGAGGGTTGAGCTTTGAAAGGTGAATTGCTAATCACTCAAATTGTCTGTCTGTGAAGTTAGGGAATGTATCCCTGTGTTTTGCCTCGAAGAGACAAGTAAAAGTACCAGACTCAAGGAAGACATGGCCATGGACAAGGTTCCAGTGAGGTGCTTTCCTTTAGTTCTGTAATAGCGGTGTGATATTTGGATTACACACAAAGTGAAATACGTCACCAATAACAACCAGCATTGGGCTTGTTGGAAAAAGTACCAAGGAAATAAAAATACCATTTAGTCTGCCTTTAGCATAGTTGATGAAACTGAATTTTTGTATTCATGATTTAATAATGTGTAAAACATGAAGCTCACTGTTGCCCCACAGGCTTACTTGCTGCTATTATAGGTTGAGTACCACAAACAGATATTCTGGTGAATTCTGTTTCTGCACTTCTCATGAAAATGCACAGCATAGGCTGAGCCCCGGTGGCGTAGTGGTTGTGCGCGGGACTGCGGGCCCATGTGCCGGGACGGCGGCCCACTGGGATGGAGGTTCAATTCCAGCTCCACAGGAGCAAAGGCTGGGCCTCCTACTCCCACCACCAGAGGGCAGTGATGCCTAAAAAAAAATGCACAGCATATTTATAGCTGTACAAACTGCTTTAGCAAGTATATTCCTGACAGACCGTCACTTATACATTTACATGCGTGGTGATGGAAATTTTTCAGAGGATCTTCTGCCTCTATATAATTCAAAATCCTTTTCTTCTTTGCCACCCATCTCTCTTGGATTTAGAAGTAGCAGATACACTCTGTGTCAGTCCAAGTAGACTAGAGAAACAAATTCATAAACACAAATATGTGAATAAGAAAGAGCAATTGTGTATATATACAATGTGTATATATAGAAGAGCAATTGAATATTGAGAAAACATCCCATTCCAGACCAGATCAAGTCCATAAGTCCACTATTGGCCCATATTTCTGATACCAATCTATAAAGTCCTCTTCAGATTTTCAAAAACACATACAATGACACCAAATGCGGGAAGATCAAGGCCGATAGGTGGAAAGTCTTGTGGATCCAGTGGCAGTGGTGTTTTCTCAATGCTGGCAGGGGTCTCCACATGGCTCCTTCCGCTCCCAGACTCTAGCGTAGCTTCATTTGTCTTCTCAATAGGGATGTTTCACAAGAAGTGTATGTGTGTGTGTGTGTGTGTGTGTGTGTGTGTGTGTCTCACCTCGAACAAACTATTTACCTCCTTAGCTTCTCTAAATTAGGTCATCAAGCTGCTACCTGATTGACAGGCTAAACTCCACCACTTATCTCTTAAGTCTCAATTGCTAACTTGCTTATATTTAGCCCACTGTATTTCAAACTTTTTCTTATTGTTCCCCCATCTTCCACTCAACCAAGTAACACTTTTTCTAAATGTCCCCCATCAAATTTTAATACTCCATATAATTATATTTTGTATATGTATATAGAACTACATAACTATCTCTCTAATAAGAGTAAGTAACCAGTTTTGCTACAAAATCATAGAAAACAAAAATATCAGAATGTGAAGATATTGCTTATCAACATATTTTCCACCTAAGTCTATACATTTCTAGACTTTCCATAGTTCCCTGAAAAATTTTATGCTATTTGATTTTCACCACATCAAAATGGCAGCTTTGACATCCTGGAGGGATTCAAATCATGTTCCTTTTCAGTGTTCTTTGAGTTTGGAAACAAAAAAGTCTAATAGGACAAGAGAAGGGCTGTACATTGGATCAGGTAAGCATTCCCAACAAAATTCTCATAGGATAATTTGCTACCCTTGAAGAATGAACAGGCATATTGCCATGAGGGAAAGAAAAATAAATCCTTATAATTCCTGGTCTTTTCAATGGAGTTTTCAATTTTCTTAAAACAGCTTTATAATAAGTCCCCATGATTTTCATGTGTCCTTTGAGAAAGTTATCAAGAGTTCCCCTTGGGGATCCCCCCAAATAATCATTATGACATTCTGAGCTGACCTTTCTACATAGAATTTAATTGACCTTGCAGATCTCCTTACATTGAATCTTTTCTTTCTTTTTTTGAAGACAAGTGAGTTGCTAAGATAATTCTTCTGCAGCTATCCACTAATTATAGAGGGAAGTTTAAACACATTTTATTTGGAATAAACTCATGCACAAGTGAAAAAGAGCCCTACTAACAATATATTTTTACTTACTCTTATATATCTGTGTTTTATTTAACAAGAAAAAGTTTTGTCACCATTGGCAATATAGCCCTCCACTGAAGAAAAGACCATTAGCCAAATTCCCTCAAATGTTCATGCTATTCCAGCACAAAGTGACCCAAGGAAAAATACGACTGACTGGAAGCTGAAAGGGAGAGAGATGTGATCACAAAAAAATATCAATAAGATCCCTCCCAATGCTTTGGATGGAATTGGTTGAAATAATTGTCACCAAGGTTGGATCTCCTCTGGCTTTATGGCAAATCCACCTCTCCCCACCTGATGAGACTTTAGAGGCATGACAAATAAAACAAAGAGAAAGATAAGAATTTCATTTTATATCCAGAACATAGGAAATGTCCTGATAGTATTTGTTATTCATCAGTAACAGGTCAACTGCTTCCTCCAGGTTTAAAGAAACAGACTAATTAAATCCCCAGAAACTATTTTGAGAAGCGTGAATTTACTCTTTCTTCCTATTGATTTCTCAAGCAAAGTAACAATTGATTTTGCAATAGAACTCTGTGCTAAGGTTAATTTGTTTTGTATTCATAGTATTCTACAATGATAGAAGACATTTTTTAAAATTGAAATTCTTGCATAGTGTCAACACATTCTCCTAATATGGAGTATGCAATTATTGATTTGGCAGGGGGAGCAGCTTAAGTCTAGGTAAACTTTTTTTAAGTCTTAGATCTGAATATTGGGCATCTGATATTATAGTGCTATAAATAGAGTTATCTGGTTTTCATCTTTTTTCACACTAGTTGCGGCATAGTGGTTAAAGGCCAGACGCTAACTGCTAGATCAGCGGTTCAAAGCTGTTCAGCAAGAGGCAGATGGGTTTTTGACTTCTGCAAAGGGTCACAGTCTTGGACACTCCTGTCCTCCAGTCATGTCCTGAGTCTGAATCAAGTCAATGGTTGCGAGTTTGGTTTTTTTATTTCCATACTTTAAAGGAAAAATATATGTGAAAGTTATATATGAAAAAATATATTACTTTATTATAAAATGTGATATTTTAAGGATTTGTAAGATCTCATCTAATGTGCTGATCTCGAGAATGGGGAGTAAAATTCTATTGGATGAAACTGCTGCTTGCTAGCTGTGGGAAAAGAGAATATTGACTTCAGTATCCAGAATTATTAAGCATGAGCATGTTTTTACAGACCTAAAATAGAAAGACGGGTCTTATTTTTTTTCCATGTAGGAGAGAGTGGAACATTTTTAAATTAAGAGACTTAAAAAGAATTCCAGATAAAAGAAAGTGAGACTTGAAATTTGTAAGTAGTTTTGGTGTCTTTTAGTCATAGTTCCCAGTTCACTTCTCATAAGGTGCTTTAACCTCAGGTAAACAGTGCCACTGTTTAGAGAAACAGAAATGCCATTTATAGTATTTATGAAAACAAAAAATAGATAATTATCAAATAGCATTTAATATAGAGTATGTCTAGAATGAAATGAACTCATCACCAGGTGCTGTTCATTGTCTTTTACAACACAAAAGTCATCCTTCAGGATAGCATAAATTCCCTAAGCTACGGTTTCTTCTTCTGGAAAAGATTATAATCAAAATTTAAGTATTAAAAAATACTGTCAGTATTGTTATGATTAGATGGAGTGTTAGGGAAAATGCAGGACTTCTTTCTCAACAACTCCATTTTCGTTATCCTGGTCTATCTGTATGTCATCAGCTTCAACTTTAGCAATTATATTGTAATGAAACACAATTTGAATATCCTGTTTACTGGTGTGCAGTCATTGACCATTTCATTCATTCATCACAATACCCCAGTGTTTAGCCTGTGACTTTGTAGCTGGTTGGGGTTAGTTGCGTTGGATAAATAAATGAACAGATGGATGATGACGTCACGATAGTTTCGTACCTTGATTTCCTTAGGTAAAATGTTTTTCCCGTGTGGTTTTTCAACCTGTCTCAATGGTGACCTAGAGCCTCCATGACTCATTCAGTCTCCCAAGCAAAAACACCGGGAGAGCAAATTACTGTAAAAGGCAGTCACTTCAGAGAGAAAAAGTGCCCACCTACCTACAACAACCTCACGGAAACCCTCTACCCTCTATTTTCCCACTGTCCCATGAACCACCAAAGGGAAGTCACTTTCCATCACCATCTAAGAAAAAGGCTATTTAAAAGTGGCCTAAATAACTCTGGGATGTGTTAGAGTGCAGCAAAGAAAGTGATAAACCACACACTGAACTTGTTAAGCTTTCTCTAACTCCTGCAGTGTGGCTTATGTGATGCTAGGTTCTTTGTAGGTTACCAAAGAAAGGGGAACTCCTATTCCTGATCTCAAAAGATTTACTACCAAAGAAGTCCATCCTAGAAATGGTGGAATAGGTATAAAAACCACTCAATGGAAAACAGACATTGAGGTCATTGACTTTGACTTGTGACTTCAGGAAATACCTCTCGAAGGTCAAACTAGCCCTGTGTTAATTCCTTGACATTTTTAGCCTTAGAATATTATAACTTCATACTAGATGGGACATAGAGGGGTTGAGGTTCATTCAGAAGGGAGGACCCAGTGCAGTTGCACTCTACACATTTCAGTTTTGTGTAGATTTTTGCTTCTTCTGCATAGCACTGTCCCCGAGAAAATCTGTGTCTCAGGGTCTTTCCTGTTCTCCTGTGAATAACAGCAAAGACAAAGACTCCTTGCCATCAAGTTCATGCTGACTCACAGGGACCCTCTGTGGGTTTCCAAGACCGTAGCTGTAAATGGGAGCAGAAAGTCCAGTCTAGCTCCCACAGAGCTGTTTGTGGTTTCAAACTGCTGCCCGTGAGGATGGCCACCCAACTTGCAACCCCTGCACCACCAGGGCTCAGCTCGGGAACACAATGCTGGCTTCAGAACGTTAATCAAAGACTTCAGAACTTGAGATGGAGGAAAAGAGAAGATTAGGTCCGCTCATGCTTTGTAGTCCGCCCCCCTCCCCCGGCTCCCACCCTTACTGTGCTATTTCAGCCCTGCTTAAGTAGAACAGAGTAAGGCTAGGAGAAGCAGACACCATTGTGGTCAGGCTAGGCAAAGCAAGATGAGACCAGCGGGGTAAGTGGGGCTGGAGGCTACCCAATGAGGATATCACTGGAAGATTAAAGGTCTGAACCGAGGTAGATTCCGGGAACTGACATACTTCTCATTATGATTGGCCTCTCCCTCCTCCCCCGCCACCTCAATTACAATGAAGAAGAAAGCAAAGGGAAAAAAAATTTTTTTTTAATTCAAGGATGTTTCTAAAGAACGTAGTCATGAAACTCATTCAAGCCCTAATCTTACATTCATTCCATCTTTTCAGGTGCCAGTTTCTCTTGTTTTGTCACCTGTGGGCTCTTGATCCACTGCTGATTTCAACTTCAGCCATGACGGGCAGTGTTATGCACACTGTCATCTACCATCAAAGAGACCCGCCACAAGCATCCATCTCTCTCTCTCTCTCTCTCTCTCTCTCTCTATATATATATATATATATATATATATATGTGTGTGTGTGTTTGTGTGCATATGTATATATATGTATATATCCCCAATTTTCCATCAAAGACAGAGGAACTCATTGGCTTACACATTGGCACAGCTCACAGGTACAAGAAGGGTTCCCCAGGGGGAATCCTTCCACCGGTGGAAGATAGAAGTCAGCGGATAAATCCCCTGATTTCTTGTGCTTGAATGAACAGTCCTTGGCATATTCTGCATGTCTCTTTAGGTTCTAGTTGTTGTGAGGTACCATTGAGTCAGTTCTGACACATAGACGTCTTACAGGGTCTCCATTAGATCGAGTCTTGTCAGCTTTCAGCGAAAACTAGCCCAAGAAATTGCTAACTACTGACTTTCCCTCCTCTATTTCATTCTCACTCCTCCCGCTTCCTGGGATCACCACCCAAACACATGAGGTCCCATACAGAGCTTTGAGAGAACTCAAGCCAAGGCAAATCTCTTCCATGGAACGCCATGGCTATTTCCACCTCTTGGTATTTGCCAGGATTCTTTTCTTTACACATTTCTTTTTGAAAAGAAAGTGGATTTGATTTCTCTAAAGAAACTAAAAATCTAGCACTATGACCTACAGCTTTTCAAATGTAAGTAGAAGGAAGTACTCCTCCCCGTTAAAATACAATTTTTTTCAAAACTATGTATTTATTTATTTTTTTTTACAAAACAACCTTATACCCTTAAAAGTACACTGTGTTACACAATACATTTGTCAAATCTGGAATTCCATTCTTGGAAACATTTTTCAAGCTCCTCTGTTTAGATGGGTTTTTTTTCTTCATCTCTTTTATATCGTGTCAAATTGCTGTCCTTTCATATCCCTCTTCATGCATGGAAACAAAAAGAAATCGCATGGACTGAGGTCAAGTGAGTAAGGTGAGTGAGGCAGAAAGGCATTCTTTTTTTTTTTTTTTTTGCCAAAAGCTAGTGCACTGAGATGGATATATGAGCAGGTGCATTGTCTTGGTGGCAAAACCATTCCCTTGTCTCCACAAATCGGGTCTATTTTGCTGCACAGTTAAGCAAGCTTTTCAGACCTCTAAATCAGGTTGCTTGATGCTTGCATAGCAGGAAAAATGCATACTACAAAATCTCCCCTCAGCAGAGCTGTTTCCTGGTTTGTTTGTTTGTTTGTTTGGTAGGGAAGTTACCTTCTTGTATATCTTTTGGTTTCTGTTAAGAGTAACAAATGTATTTGACATCGTTCGTTACCTGAGATATCTTATTGGCTACATATAGCAACTGATAATTCATGTGTCCAGGGCTCTGGAAATATGATTGAGCTTTATGGTATATCAAGTGCCATGTCCAGTGATATGAACAAAGGACACATAATCTGGAAGACAGTTTCTGGTTTTGTATCACTCCTGGAATTAAGGCAGGATCTGGGGAAGGTCAGGTCAACAATTTTCTGTGTGACCTGCCCTGCAAGAAACATCAGATACATTGACAGAAGAATAAAGGCTAGGAAGAAAAGAGATATAGGACTCTATACTAATTTCATATTCTATACTTCACCCCATGTGCAATTTGCTGGATGGGACATTGATAATCAAGACAGAAAATGCAAGAATAACAGCTGATTTTGGAGTCAAGGGTAATGTATTAAGTTCAAAATGCCTATGAGCTGTTCAGATCTCCTCCTGAACAATGAGTAGGAAGCTAGAAATGCAGATGTAGAAGTGGAGAGAAAAGCCAAGGCTGAGAAGCAAACGCGTATGGCATGGATATTAAAATAGAAGCTGTGGAGATAAAGTGGAACAGCAAGAACAGATGAAAGAAGAAAAGAAAAACCAATGGCAGACCAACTTAAAGATGAAACAGGACTGAATAAGTGGGCTAAGAAAAGTGATTCTAGCAATGAGGCCTGACCAGAGAGGTAGGATGGAAGTCTTTCTCAGAAGTCAGAGAAGACTCTTAGGGGAAGGTGTAATTGATTATGACTGCTGTTATGGAGAGGTCAGGGAAGATGGATAAAGCCAAGAGGAGTCAGCCCTTATGAGTCCAATGATATCAAGTTCAGTAGGAAGGTCATCAAAGGGCATCTGGTGTAAAATTTTGTTCATCTCAGCTGACTTCTCCTTGGCAACGATGAAAGTAGTTTTCCTCTCCCATTAGTTTTCCCCAAACATACTGAGATTTATTGTCCTTTCTGGTGAAATACTATTATTCCCTCCTCTACCACCTTTCTCATTGCCACATAGGAGATGCTGCTCTACATTACAAAGAAACTGAAGCACCCATAAGAAAACCCATGGCTTCTCTCTGAGAAGAAGTTCTTTGAGGCAGTGGGTCACTTCTAATGTGGATGAATCCATTTTGCTAATACCAGTCCACTGGACCCCTGTTCTACCACCAAGGCTGTGTGGCACATGGCAGATGACCTGATTAAAATAGATAAATGGATTGAAAATTGGTAGAACCCATGGAACTGATTGCAAAATAATGTTTTCAGTTACTGGTTTTCCATCCTGGTAGGCTTACAAAACAAATTTTCCACCATGGAGTCAGTCCCAACTCACCAAGATCATAGAGGACAGGGTAGAAGGCTCCTGTGGGTTCCTGGGCCGTGAATCTTAACAGGAGCAGAAAGTCTTATCTTTCTCTCATAAAGTGGCTGGTGGATTAGAACTACTGATCTGAGTGAGGTTAGCAGTCGACCTCACAGTTCTCTATACCTCCGGGCTTCTCTAATTGTGCAGGGGTACTTTATTGATTTTGTAATGAGGAGATCTTAAAAAGAGGCTAGTCTTGTATCTGAAAGATGCTTTGATGAATGCAGAAAAAAACAAAATCTGTCTTAAACAAAATCTTAACAGGAATCATACAAGGTCAGAAGCAAATTGTGATGTGAAACATAATTAAGCAGAACGTTCTGAGAGGGATTGCAAAACTGCTTCACATGGTGCTGCCTGGTTGTGTGAAGACAGACCTTCAGTGTCAGGGAATTAAATAGAAGCTACTTTGGAAACTTGGTAAAATGAATTTTATTGAATTTGAGCTGTTAGATTTGGAATTCTAGGAATGATCCAGGTGGAAAAGTACACCTCATTTTGTAAATGGAAAAGGGAGTATGGAAAGAAATTGAGACTGGAAGAGTTTTAAAAAGTCTTTCAGAAAAAAAAAAAAGTCTTCCAGGGAGCTGTGAAGTTGGGCAAGGGTCTCACTCACTACAATCTAGCAATGATCCTAGACTATGAATACATCATTTCCTTGATGCTGTGGGCTGAGTGTGTCTCTGAAAACTGTGTCATCAATCCTAACCTCTAAGCCTGTGCTTAAGGAGCCCTAATGGCTTAGTGGGGTCTGCTTGGGGCAGCTAATCACATGGGAGAAAGTTGAAGCTTTCCACTCTCATGGATTTTCAATCTCAGAAACAAAGGGCAGCTCGAGCCTGTCCTATAGGATTGCTATGCATGGAAATGACTCTTGGCAGTAGGCAGAGTCTGGTTTTTAAGTAGCCCCCATGTCAATGTGGGTGAGGTGTTGAGCTGCTAACAGCAAGGTCGATGGCCTAAACCTACTAGCTGCTCAACAGAAGAAAGATGAGGCTCCTGGTGCCCATAAAGATGTGGAGTCTTCCCCCATCCTTATAGTGAGAGAAGAGAAGGGTAAAAGGAAATAGAGTAAATAAATGGGAGGCAAAAGCTATTTAGAGAAGCTTACCTACAGACATGTATATATGTCAATATATTAACTTATAATGAAAGGGACAGAGGCCAATGTATATGTATATGTATATATATTGATATCTTAAATATCAAGATAGCAAACAGACTTTGGCCCTCTACTCAAGGCCTCCCTAAACACAGAAAAAATAACCTGGCACTGTGTGATACTCACCTTCCTGACAAGATCACCAATGACAAAATGTGGTGAAGAGAGAGGATGGTGCCCCAATATCAAAAGAGATCGAAGTTGGGGTCTTAAAGATTTGAAGTTAAATAAGCAGCCATCTAGCAGGGAAACAAATAGCATGGAAGAATCACACCAACCTGTGTGATCATGAGGTGTCAATGGGATCAGGTATCGGGTATCGAAAGATCCAAAACAGACAACTATTTTGATGCAAACAAGGGGAGTTGGAGTGAAGACCCAAAGCCCATCTGTAGACAGTTGGACATCCCCCCAGAGAAGGGCTACAAGGAAGGAATGATTCAACCAAGGTGCAGTGCAGCACCGATGAATCACACATCATTCCTCTATCTCCTAATTGCTTCCTCCCCACCACTACTATAACCCAGTTCTTCCTTACAGATGTGGCTAGACCAGAGAACACATATTGATATAGATAAGAACCCTTGACACATGGGGTTCACTACAGATAAACCCCTCAGGAGCAGTAGTGGAAGTAACGAGTATTAGTATCATGAGAGTAAGGGCATGGTAGGGGAGGGGAAAGAGAAAGAAAGGGGGAACCAATAACAAGGTTGGATATATAGGCCCCTCTTCTCAAAGGGAATGAATAGTAGAAATGTGGGTGAAGGAAGACAATGGAGAGGATGGAGGGAAGGTGGAGTAGAAAGGAGGAGAAAACAATAATGGGACTGACGGTTCTGGGGGGTACACAAACAGTTCTGAGGGGGAGGCAGGGGAAAGGAAAGGGGGTGTTAACCAACCCAGGGACAAGGGAACAACAAGTGATCTAAAAATCAGCCGTGAGAAGGGTATAAGATGACTGATATAGCTTGATCAAGGGCAGTGTAGCCAAGTGGAATTACTGAATCCTGAATGAAGGCCATATATGATTGTAGGACAAGAGGAAAGTAAAGGAAACAGAGGGAAAAAGTAGGAGGCAAAGGAAATTTATAGAGGTCAAATACAGGCATGTACATATGTAAATATACTTATATATAACAATAAGGAAATAGATCTATGTACATAAATTTATATGTTAAGCATTAAGGTAGCAGATGGACATTGGGTCTCTACTCAAGTACTCCCTCAATGCTGGAACATGTTGTTCTAATGAACTGGCATTCTGTAATGCTTACCGTCCTGATGTGATCACTAAAGACAAAATGGGGCAAAAGCAAGTGTAGTGAAGAAAGGTGAACGTGCCCAGCCATCAAAAGATAGAGTCTCCGGAGTCTTAAAGACTTGATGATAAGCAAGCAGCAGTTTAGCTGAGAAGCAATAAAACCCACGTGGAAGAAGTACACCAGCCTGTGTGATCATGAGGTGTTGAGAGGATAAAGGATCAGGCATCAAAGACCCAGAACAAAAAAATCATATCAATGAAGGGGAGTACAGAGTGGAGACCCAAAGCCCATCTGCAGACAATTGGACATCCCCTTACAGAAGACTCACCAGGAAGAGCTGAGCCAGTCACTGTGCAGTATAGCACCAATGAAGCATAAAATCCCCCTCCAGTTCTTTAATACTTCTTCCACCACCCCCACCCCCCACCATCGTGACCCCATTTCTATCTTACGAATCCAGCTAGACCAGAGCACGGACACTGGTGTAGATAAGAGCTGGCAACACAGGGAATCCAGAACAGATAAAGCCCTCAGGACCAATAATTAGAGTAGCCATACCAGGAGAATAAGAGGAAGGTGGGGGGAGAAAGGAAAAACCGATCAGAATGATCTGCATATCACTCCTTTCCAGGGAGATGGACAACAGAAAAGTGAGTAAAGTGAGACATCGGTCAGTGTAAGATATGAAAAAAAATGATAATAATTTATAAATTAGGGTTCATGAGCGAGGGAGGGGAAGGAAGGGGTAAAATGAACTGATACTAAAGACTCAAGTAGAAAGAAAATGTTTTGAGAATGATGATGGCAACAAATGTACGAATGTGCTTGACACAATAGATGTATGTATGGATTGTGATGAGAATGGTACAAACCCCTAATAAACTGTTTTTTGTTAAAAAAAGATTGATTCTTAAGTGGCCACTCTTCATTCCCTGTGCCTACTTCCCTACTGCGGTTCTCTTCCCTGGACCCTTGTGCTGGGTCCCACACTACACTCATGAGGGATTAAAGCTTGATGATATGAATTCTTTTATACCTTTCTAGAATAGACAAGATCCTTAAGATCTTAACTCCATTCGCCTCTCTCTAATCTTGGCATAGACCAATGGTTCTCAACCTTCTACATGCTGCAACCCTTTAATACAGTTCCTCATGTTGGGGTGACCCCACCCATAAAATTCTTTTCGTTGCTACTTCATACGTGTAATTTTGCCATTGTTAGGAATCAGGTGTTCCCTGTGAAAACGTTGTTCGACCCCCAAAGGGGTCGAGACCCACAGGTTGAGAACTGCTGGAGACAATTAGCCAAAAGTTTGACATTCCAGTCCACCCCTTCCTCTCCCAGAGGTTCCTCAGAAGACGGACCTTGTGATATGCTTCCTCAAGTCTTAGCCTTGGCACTCCAATGGAGCACAGGAATACTCCACACTCACTGGCTCATCTCAAGGAAGAATCCAGCCTACAAACTAGAAGTAGCCACAACGCTTTGGCATTATTGCTGCAATGCATTTTTTTATTCACAAGACATGACTGTGGTTGTTCTGGACAACCAGGAATATAGGCCTCAGTGCTGTCTCAGGGCAGAAGTCACATCTCCTTTCCTGGCTGGTAATCCTGGACAAGAAAGTCTTGTGCTATGGCTGCTTCCTTTTGTTGTTGCTATGGTTTCCCCCGTTGCTGTTCAGTGACACCCCCCCCCCCTTGTGTGGTGGCTGGAGATATGAGGTTATCATCAAAGTGAACTTCAGAAATGCTGCACTGGGTTCATCCTATTCATCCGAACTTTTACTCTCATAAATTGTATGGCCACTTTTGTACTGGAATCCCTGGCACTGGGGTGCCCTCAGTTGCTAGTTAACCCCAAAGTTGCAGGTTCGAGTACATCTTGGGTGAAGGTTCGGGTTGAAAGGAAAGCCTGGTAAGGTGCTTTCAAAATTTCACCATTAAAAACCTCCTGAAGCACAGTTTCACTCTGAGACATTTTGTGTCACCAAGCGTCAAAGTGGACTAGAGAGCAGCTGGCTTGGGCCCTTAGCATCCCACTGGTAAGTACAATCTAGAAACAACCACAAAGCTCACTGCTATTAAATTACCGCCAACTCTTAACCACCCTCCAGGACATGGTAGAACTGGGCTATTCTGAGACTGTCTCTCTTCACAGGAATGGAAAGACCCATCTTTCTCCCTCGCAGGAACCGCTGCTTTCCAACTACTAGTCTTGCAGTTAGCAGCCCAAGGAGTAAACACAATGCTATCCGGGTGCTTTAAGGATAGCCTATAGGTACTTTCTTTCTGTCTTTTGGGTTGTCCTGAAACTCTATACCTTGCCGGTGTTCACTATTAAGAATCCCTCCATTGTTCCTATATGCTGCTTTTCTCTGATATATTTTTAATCTGTCCAATTATTCCTAGCATGAATTCTTTCAATATTTTGGCTTTCCTTGAAAGTTTGCTTTTCCTTCTCCCATAATGTGTGCAGCTTTATTTTCATAATTTTGACTGAGCTGATGGAATATGACCATTGTTTAGTTTTCAAAAGCAAACTTGCCAATAAGCTGCTTACGATTTCCCAGGTCTTGATGACAATGCTCAACATATTTGCTTAATGATCTCTCTAGGTTGTAGTTGGATTTACCTGAGCACTAATGCCGTGGCTGGGCTGAGGGCCCACCAAGCACAGCATTCTTGGAATAAAGAAACAGAGATTTATTGCCAGAGAAGCTAAAATAAGTGATCATCATCTATCAACTTGGCAGGAACTCGATGAAGCTAGATTCATTGCTGTATCTACTTTTCCTTGCTGGTCTAGATTCCCACACCCCTCCAGAGAGTGCAAGCTGCAGAGTCAGGAGAGCATGGGAGATGAGATGAGCCCAAACTGGATGGGGATTGCCCACTGCTGTCATGGGGAAACTTTGGGGAAGTCACTTGTCTTCCTTGGCTTCGTTCTCTCATTTGTGGAAAAACTCAAAAGCCGAATCTACCACCATTGAGTCACTGCTGACTCCTAAGGACCCTAAGGACAGGGTAGAACTGCTCCCCCCAGTTTCTGAGGGAGGAGAAATAACACTGAACCAAAAAACACAGTACATGGAGCAAGTCTGCGGCACAAGGCCAGGTGTTTAAAAAGTACTTTTATTGGGGGCTCTTACATCTCTTATTAAAATCTGTGCATTCATCAAGGGCATCCCACACATTTGCACATATGCCACCATCATCATTCAAAGCATTCTCTTCCCACTTGAGGCCCTGATATCACCTCTCCATTTCTTCTTCCTCCCTACCCACCCTCCCTCCCTCATGAGCCATTGATAAGTTATAGATTATTATTTCCATATTTTACATCATCCTCTGTCATCCCTCACCTACTTTTCCATTACTCATTATCCTCCCCTGGGAGGAGGTTATAGATTAATCCTGTGATCAATTTCCCCCTTCTTCCCCCACCATCCCCTAATCCTCTGGTATCTCTACTCTCATTGTTGGGGGTGTATCTCTCCTGGATTCCCCATGTGGCGGGTTCTTTTCTGTACCTAAGACCAATTTGAAGTGCCGAAAAACGAAAGTATCCCTTCAGGATTAAGGTACACCTGACCCAAACCCTGGTGCTTTCAGTCATCTCACATGTGTGTGAAAGCTGGTCCTGGATAAGGAGTACCTCAGAAGAATCAATGCCTTTAATTATGGTCTTGGTGCCTAATGTTCACAGTATCGAGGCAGACAGAAGAAAAGACGACGGTAATCTATCGTGGAGAAAGTATGCTCCTTAACGGGACCATGGCCAGACCCCACTCATGCATTTTGGACATGTTGTCTGAAGAGATCAACCAATATCTGGAGAAAGACCTCCTGCTTGGCAAAGTAGAGGGTCATCAAAAAAGAGGAAGGGAGAGCCTGAATGAGATGAATGGACACTGTGACTGGAATGGCAGGCTCAAACCTAACCCTCGTGAGGAACAGGCAGGCTTTCCCTGTTCTAACAGCGTCACAATGCCTCAGAGCTGCCTCGAGGACCCCCAGCAGCAGTGACCTCCTGGCACGGTGGTGAATCCAAGTTAAGAAAGGTTGATGCAGTACCTCTGTTCAGTTCACTCCCTTCTATCGATTTCCCTTCCTTTCTGATTCTAATCTGTGTCCTACACTAGCTAACAGCTGAGGATTTTCTTTTCCATCATAATGAATCTTTCTGTGTCTGGAAATCTCACCGTACTCATTTCCTTCTTCAAATATTTCCCAAAGCTTTTTAAGGAACATGTGACTCATATGCTTATAAAGCTTTGTTTTTAAAGCAACGTCAGTGCTCTACCCACATTATAAAAGAAGATGGTCGGGGATAATGGAGCGAAAAGATCTGCCCCTCGCTACCTGGTAGTGACCACACTCCACACAGCAACAGGACATGATGGTAGGCTGGTTTATGGGAATGGACTCAGATGAATCAAACTTAGAATATCATGTACATTAATCAGCAATACACTGGTCAGATCCCAGGGGTCTTTGTTTATAATAAATAGGGACATCATAAAGTAGAATACATATTTTTAGGTTAGTAATTCTCCCCTGTGGGAGTAGCCCCTTTTCTAAATTCAAAGACCTCTCCCCACCCTCCCACACATCCCAGTCCCCTTGGCCCTGCCACCTACTCTGCAGTACTCTCACCACACTGTCTGAAGGATTTAGTTCCAAAAAATACTGCCTTATAATAATGTGACTTACATGCAATTTAATAAGTCTCTAAAACCTTGAATTAAGTAACATCTTACAGTATTATAAAGATGTTGATGGCATTTAAGGCATTTAAAATAAATATAGATTTACATGCGCACATCTCATCAGACTAAGTTTCAAACAGAAAGAAAAACTCATGGAGAAATAATAGGCAACTTATGACTACCAAATATGTGTCACTTTCAGATTTTCTTAGTTTTTTATGATGTGGCTTAGTTCTGTAGCTATAGTTCTGTGGTAGTGAATGAGTGTTATTGAATTAGGTGCCCTGTGTCTGACCCCGTTGTCAAACAGGATTCAGTCTCTTAAAAACTAAAATGTATATGAAAAGGAACCAAAAATAAACAAAGAAATGGAAAATAAACTCTGCTAGGAAGAGCTTTCATAGCATGCCTCCCCCCTTCTCCCACCCCACCTCACTAAGCTAGCATCAAGCAACTCATTCTAAATTAGTGCACCCAGTGGCATGTTCTGACAAGGTTCCCTCTGGTCACAGTGAATTTTTTCATAAAAGCAATTTGTTTTTTGTTTTTTGTGATGATCTGTTTAAGAAGACAGCGTGTGACTGTGATTTTTGTTTGCTGCTCGAGAAAGATACCATGGTTTACAAGAGCAGTTCTATGGGAAAATCTCTCATGTAACAGTGGTTTCCTCATCCAAAAAAGGTGAAATTATTTATAAAGGTATAGCTATAGGCATGTATATGTAAATATGTAAATTTATCATGAATGGGGTAGCAGTCAATGGACATATACTTATATGTTAATTATTAAGATAGCAGACAGACTTTGGGCCTCTACTCAAGGCCTCCCTACATACAAGAACACTTTGTTCTGATAACCCGATATGCTTTCCAACACGATTGCTGAAGACAAAATGGGTGCATAGCAAATGTGGTGAAGAAAGCAGGTGATGCCTGGCTATCAAAAGTATGGCATCTGAAGTGTTAAAGGATTGAAGTTAAATAAGCAGTCATCTAGCAGAAAAACCCTAAGCTCACATGGAAAAAGCACACCAGCCTGTGTGATCATGATATGCTGACAGGATCAGATATAGGTATCAAAAAATGCAAAACAATTATATCAATATGAAAGAAGATGGTTGCAGTAGAGACCCAAATTCCACCTGTAGACAATTGGATATCCCCCACAAAAGGGTTACAAGGAAGAGATGATCCCACTAAGGTGCAGTATACCACCTATGAAGGACACATCATTCCTCAGGTTCCTAAATATTTCCTGCCCCCCACTATCATGACCTGCTTCTATCTTATAAATTTGCCTAGACCGGAGAACACACATAGGGACAGATAAGAGCTCTGGGCTTATGGAATTCAGGAGAGATAACCTCTCAGGAACCCCTCAGTGGGAATCGGGATATCATGAGGGTATGGGACTTGGGGAGACAAGGAGAGAGAGGAAAAAGGGGACCACAAGATTGGATGTATATCTCACCCCTCAAGGGGATGAATGATAGAAATGTAGGTGAAGAGAACCAACAGACAGTGTAAGGCATGAAATAGCAACAGTACCATATAATTGACAAAGCATTCATGAGGGTTGGAGCATGGGTGAGGGAGGGGGAAATGAAGAGCTGATACCAAAAGCTCAAGTAGAAAGAAAATGTTGATGAAAACATATGTACAAGTGTGCCAAATGTATTTGAATGATGAATTTTTATAAAATTTGTAGGAGCTCCCCAATAAAATGATCAACAAAAAATTTTAAGGTGAAATGTCGATTGATGACAAACCTCATTCTGTATATTCAATAACTTCCTGAACAGGCAAAAATGTCAACAAAATTCATGCATCTGTGCACAAAGAATGACGGCGAGCCATTGAGGAGATGGGGAAGTGTGCTAGTCCAGGTAGACTAGAGAAACAAATTTATAAACATCCATATATATATATATATATATATCCAGGAGAGGTTTATATTCAAGAGGAATGGAACATTGAGAAAGCATCTCGACCCAGTCCAGTCCAAGTCCATATGTCCGGTATTACCCCACATGTCTGATACCAATCTATAAGTCCTCTTCAGACTCATGAAGCACATGCAATGAAGGCAGGATGATCACAAGCCAGTGGGTGCAGGGTCTTGTGTATCCAGTGATGGTAGAAACATCTCAGCACTGGCAGGGGTCTCCCTGTGCCATCTCAAGCATTTCAGCACTGGCAGGAGTCTCCACATGGCTTCTCTGGCCCCAAAGGCCTGGTTCCATCAGGGCAAGCCCATGTAGCTTCTTATCTGGCTCCTCCAGGTTCCAGGACTTAGGATCTATCAGCATACTACCATGTTGTCTTGTCAGTCGAGTGTCTCCGAGTGACTGAGTCCCTAGTCTCTCACCTACTCAGGAGAAAAATCATGAGATTTCCCAGAATTCTCAGAGGACAAGGCCTTGCCCACACAGAGGCCTCATTGGCTATCTCCAGATTGATACCCCTGCACCCCCAATCATGAAATTGACACGAGTATATGACTACCACAGGAAGTTATCTGGATTATCTTGGAACTCTTTTCAGCTAACTTTAACAGAAGATTTGGGAATGAGAAAGGTCGCTGTGAAATTTGTGCCTCAGGTCCTAACTGACCAGGAAAAACAATGCCGAGTGAAAACATGCCATGCTTTGAAAGAACAGCTTCAAAACAACCCAGACTTTTCCGCAGGGTCATTACTGGTGAGAGGAGACATGATGCTATTCTTATAAACATCAATCAAGTTAGTGAAAGACACCATTATCACCTCACCCCCAAAAAGCTTGTCAAGTGAAATCAAAGATCAAGATGATGGTGTGTGTGTGTGTGTGTGTGTGTGTGTGTATGTAATGTGAGGACGATAATACATTTGGAGTTCATTCCATCAAGCCAAACTGTTTGTGTCAGTCCGGGTAGACTAGAGGAACAAATTTCATAGACACGCATATTGATATAAGGAAAGGGTTTATATACAAAAGGAATGTGACACTGAGAAGGCATCCCAGCCCAGTCCAGTTTAAAGTCATAACTCTGATATTAACCCATATACCTGAAATCAGTCTATAAAGTCTCCTTCTGACTCACGAAGTCACAAAGTCAGTGGGTGCAGAAT
This sequence comes from Nesogale talazaci, assembly GCA_004026705.1. Taxonomy (NCBI): domain Eukaryota; kingdom Metazoa; phylum Chordata; class Mammalia; order Afrosoricida; family Tenrecidae; genus Nesogale; species Nesogale talazaci. The sequence continues at coordinate 37,458 of PVJH01021153.1, forward strand.
CCCGGCGCTGGCAGGGATCTCCACGACTCCTCGCTTCCAGGGCCCAGGGTTCATCAACAGCAAAAGTAACTCATCGCTGGCAGAAGTCTCCATGTGGCTGCTCCAGCTTCAGAGGTCTGGCTCCATCAGGACAAAGCCGTGTGGTCTCTCTGCCGGCGGCCCCCGCTTCTCGGATGCTGCCATCTTGTCTTGTCCGTGATTAATTGTCTCTGAGACTAACTCCCAACCACTGGGGAAGATAGCTTCTCATCTTTATGGGGGAAATATCACGAGATTTCCCAGAAGTCTCAGGAGAAAGCCATGCCCACAAATAGCCATTGGCTACTCAATGGCTATCTCCAGATTAACAAGCTAGACTCCACCCCTACATCTCAATCATGAAATTAACATAAGCACAAAACCACCACACTGTTAGTCAAACTTTCTATTTAGAAGTTATGAAAAGATTGCATAACAATGTATGACAAAAAGAGGCCTGAATTGTGATAGACAGAATTACTTGTTTACACCGTCAATTCTGTGTGCCAATTTTTAGCAAAAAAATCATGCCTCTCTTGTCTCACACATCTTACTCACCTTACCTTGATCCGTGTGACTTCTTTTGATTTCCAAACTTGAAGAGGGACACAGTGATTTGACAACATAGAAGAGGTGAAGGAAAAAAATGAGGGAGGTGCTGTCAGTCATCCAAACAGATGAGTTTGAAAAATGTTTCTAAGAATGGAATCACAGATTTGACAAATATGTTAAGTGTAGTGAAGAGTGCTTTGAATATTGTTTTGTAAAACGAATATATACATATATGTATGCACACATATATACATAGCTGTAGGGAAAAATCCATTTTGATGGGGGGTACCCCAATGTATAAGTGAACAGCCTATGGATTTTAGTAAAAACTTCTTTCTAATATAAAAACTTGTCCTAAAACAAGCAGCCATTTCTAGCAGGTGTCAGCTAAATTCAAGCAGAAGAAGCACGCCAGCCTGTGTGACCCAAAGATTGTAAATCATAAAATCCAAATCCGGAGAAGGGAATGATATCTGAGCTTAATTTCTCAGCACTTGGTCTGCATAAGGGGTTATGAATACCAGTGAAATCCAAAACATATTTGCAAAGTCCCCATGGGGATTTAGCCTCTGGTAAATTCTCTCTGACCCCTGACTGGGATATGAATAACCTTTTCCTCAGACAGAATGCGTTGGATAGTGGGTTCATACAGATATCAAAAATAAAAGCTCATTATCATATAGTTAGTCCCAACTCCTAGTGGTCCCATAAGATGGGGTGCATCAATCTCTCTGAGTTTCTGAGACTTTAATTTTTTTTTTTTTGTGGGCATCACTGCCTCTGGTGGTCATGGGCGCTCCTCAGTGCCGCTCCTGAGAGCCGCTCCTGAAAGCCACCGCTGGATTTGAACCGCCAAGCCCACGGGCTGCAGTTCCGCACTCAACCACTTACGCCACCGGGGCTCAGCCCTCAGACTTTAATTTTTTACAGGAGTGGAAAGTCCGATCATCCCCCCTTAGAGAGGCTGGTGGTTTTAAACAGCTGATCTTGTAGCTTGAAGGCAATGCATAATCATTACACCACCAGGGGTCCTCAATGTCCACAGAGTTAGGTTAAACTGGAACACCTAAGTGTAATGTCTCTTTTCCATTTTAACTCATTATCAATTTAAAAAGGTTCTTGTGATCTTCTGCTATCTTTTGGATTGAGATTTTTGTGTGGGCCTGGGTGTGTGTGTGTATGTACTTGTGTTTTGGTGTTTTTCTATATAGGATATCCAGGAT
>PVJH01021154.1:6360-39339 GCA_004026705.1 Nesogale talazaci
AAAAAAAAAAAAGGAGAGGAAGTTAAGATGATCTCATGAGACATTCCCTTACAGAGGAAGAGAAGAGTCAGTCGGGGTGCACTATAGCAGTATGATAAAAAATACAGTTTTCCTCTAGTTCTTTAATGCCCCCCGTTTCTCCCCCCCAACATGACCCCAATTCTACCTTATTCTACCTAATACCTAACATGACCAGAGCATGTCCACTCGTGTAGATAAGAGCTCATAACACAGGAAATCCAGGACAGATAAGCCCTTCAGAACCAATAATCAGAGTAGCAAGACCAGGAGGGTAAAGGGAAAATGGGGGACAAAGGGGGAAAACTCACAATGATCTATATATTACCCTCCCCCAGGGGGATGAACAACAGAAAAGTGGTTGAAGGGAAACAGCAGTAGGTGTAAGACATGAAAATAAATTCAAGGATTTATGAGGGAGGGAATGTAGGGGAGGGGGGGAAATGAGCTGATGCCAAGTAGAAAATGTTTTGAAAACGATGATGGCAGCATATGTACAAATGTACCCGACACATGGATGGATGTATGGATTGTGGTAAGAGCTGTAAGAACCTCCAATAGAATGATTCAAAAGAGATGATATGATGATAGAATGGACTTTTAACTTGAGAAAATAATAAACTGTGTGGTCATTTCAAAGACAATCCATAAACTTTATAGCAAAAAGAATATTCAGTAAACACTGAAATAGCAGCGATGAAGGAAACACTAAACACTTCATGAACAGTAATGAAGAAAATTAGAGGAAAATTTGTAGATAACATGAACTCAGCACTGAAATATATATGAAATAAAGGGAGCATCCGCATCACAAAACAGAAAAACAACAACCTTGGAATAGAAGAATGACATTTGAGCCCACTGTTGCAGGCACTTGTCCATCCATCTAGTGAAAGGGCTTCCTCTTTTAACCGACCTTAGACATTAGATGATGTTCTTCTCCAGGGACTGTGCCCAGAGTACTTGAGGTGCAATCTTGTCATTCTTGCTTCTAAGAAGCATTCTGGCTGTACTTATTCCAAGTCAGATTTGTTTGTTCTCTGACAGTCCATGATATTTTCAATATTCTTCACCAGGGCCATCATTCAAAGGCATCCAATTTTCTCCTGTATTCCTTATTCTTTCACTAATTTGACATGCATACGAGGTGATTATCATAGTTTGACTCAGGCCCACCTTAATCTTCAAAGCGACACCCTGACTCTTCAATGTTTTAAAGACCACATGCTTGCCCCATGCAATATGTACACTGCTTTCCTGACTGTTGCTTCCACAAGCATCGGCGGATCCAAGCCAAATGAGATCTTGACAATTTCTCAGACGAAATCCTTGACAACTTCTCTCTTTTCTTTGTTTTTTCATGATGTTGTCTATTGGACCACTTGTGAAGATTTTGGTTATCTTCACCTTTAGCCATACCGAAGGCTGCAGTCCTTGATCTTCATCAGCAAGGGCCTTATGTCCTCCTTGCTGGCAGCCAGTCAGCTCGTGTCATCTGCATATCACAGGCTGTTAATGAGCTTTTCCCCTTTCCTGATGCCATGTTCTTTTTCATATCATCAAGCTTCTCTGATTATGTGCTCAACGTCTAGATTGAAGAAGTATAGTAAAAGGATATAACCTTGATGCACACCTTTTCTCATTTTAAACCATGCAGTATGCCCTTGTTCTGTTCGAATGACTGCGTCTTGAACCATGTCCAGGTTTAGCATGAGCAGAATTGTGGAACCCCTAATCTTCTCAATGTTATCCACAGTTATTAGATTGATATAGTCTAATACCTTTAAATAGTCAGTAAACCACAAATAAACATCTTTCTGATATTCTATCCTTCTGCTGTTCTACACCAGCTTGAAATTCTGTCAGCTCCCTGTTGATGTCTTGCTGCAACTATTGTTGAAAGATCTTCAGCAAAATTCTACTTGTGTGTGATCTTAGTGTCATTGTTCAATACATTTGCATATTCTACTGTGTGACTGGGTACTGGCCCCCAACAGTTGAATGGGTCCTTAGAAGTGACTGCGATCACGGAAAATAATATAGACAGACAGTGGGGCCACAGGGCTTCTTTTTCCTATTTCAGAACCAGGAGAGCAAATGTCTCTTTCCGTGGATATATATAATTGTGGAGATTACAATTCTTTCAACAGGCAGACATGTAAAAGCGTGAACACACAATGGAGTGAATGGGTAATGTAATAAGCGGGTAATAGAATGAGTCAGTGGTCTAGCCTTAGGCGTCCTTGAGTCCTCCCCAAGGGAGCAATGTAATCTGTGCATTGAAAAGAGACATCAGGGGCTGAGCCCCGATGGCGTAGTGGTGGTGCGTGGGACTGCAGCCCACTGGGTTGGAGGTTCAAATCCAGCAGCACTCTCCAGGAGCAAGGCTGGGCCTCCTACTCCCACCACCAGGGGGCAGTGATGCCAAAAAAAGAAAAAAGAAGAAAAAAAAGAGACATCAAAAGGGCATTAGCTACTCTTTAGGCTGGTATGGACCATAGAATCTGATGGCTTTTAACCACAGATAACCTTCAAGTGCAGTGAACTGCCAGGCATACCCTTATACAGCTCCTTTAAGGAGGGTTACAGAAGGCCTATTTTCAGTCATGAGAATGTGTATTAAGAATCATTTTTATCTCCTCCGACTGGAGTAAGCTCTCTAAACCCCGTAATTATGAGAATAGAGAATTTGGATGTTTACACTCTCACCCAATCCCTCAGTTTCCCACAGGCCAACGTTTTTTGGAATGGGGTACAAATACACACACACACACACATATATAACTTTAAGAAATCATTTTATTGGGGACTCTGACAACAATCCATACATCCACTACATCAAACACATTTGTGCATATGTTGCTATCATCATATTCAAAATATTTTCTTTCTGTTTGAGCCCTTGGTTTCAGCAAATCTTTTCCCTTCCTCCCGTACACTCCCACTCTTATGGACCCCTGATAAATTATTATTTTCATATCTTACATTGCTTGATGTCTCCCTTCATCCACATTACTGTTATTTGTCCCCTTGAGGAAAGGGGATGGATTGTACGTCAGTCATTGTAGTTGGCTCCCTGTTTCTCCCCCCACCTTTCCCCTGCCCTCATGGTATCACTACTCACATTGCTGTTTCGGGGGGACGGTTATCTTTCCTGGATTACATGGGTTGAGAACTCTTATCTGTACCAGTGTACATGTTCTGGTCTTGCCAAATTTAAAAGTTAGAACTGGGGTCATGATAGTGGAGGGTGAAGGGATGTTGAAGAACTAAAGGAATGTGTGTTCCATGGGTGTTATGCTACACCCTGACTGTCTCACTCTTTTCTTGTGCCCCTTTTGTGAGGAAATGTCCTATTATCTACAGATAGGCTTTGGGTCTCCACTCTGACTCTCATCATTTGCTTGAATGGGTACAAACATTGATCTCTCCCAGCCAGTTGGCCAGATAGCCGTCTTCCAGATTTCTTGGCAGGAACAGATGAGTTCTCCCAGAGCTTCATCAGCTTTTTGAAACATTTCAATTAGCATTTGATATTCAGCAATGTCTAGACTCTTGTTTTTCAATATTTTCTCCAGTGTACCTTGAACTTTTCTTTCAGCACTATTTTTCTTGATTATGTGGTATCCCTTGTAATGAATGTTGACTAGTCCTTTTTGGTATGACAACTGTGTATTTTTAAAACCATCTTTTAAAAAAATTAAATCACTTTTATTGGGGACTCATGCTACTCGTCTCATAATCCACACATACATTTGTTGTGTCAAGCACTTTTGTACATTTGTTCCCTCATTGTTCTCAAAACACTTGCTTTCTACTTGAACCTCTGGTGTCTGTTCCTCATTTTCCCCCACCTCCTCACTCCTCCATCTCCCATGAACCCTTGATAATTTATAAATTATTGTCATTATTTTGTCATATCTTACACCATCCAACATTTCCCTTCACCCACTTCCCTACTGTCAGTCCCACAGGGAGGAGGTTATATATAGATCTTTGCAGTCTGTTCTTCCTTTATACCCCAGTTTCCTTTCACGCTCCCATTATTGCCCTTCTCACCATTGGTCCTGAGGGGTTCTTCTGTCTTGGATTCCCTGTGTTTCCAGTTCCTGTCTGTACTAGTGTACATCCTCTAGTTGAGCCAGATTTGTAGGGTAGAATTTGAATCATGATAGTGGGGTGGGATGGGGAAGAAGCATTTAAGAACTAGAGAAACATTGCATGTTTCATCATTGCTACATTGCACCCTGACTGCCTCCTCCCCAACCTGAGCCTTATGTAAGGGAATGTCCAGTTGCCTACAGATGAGCTTTGGATCCCTACTTTACACTCCCCCACATTCACAATGATATGATTTTTGTTCTTTGATGCCTCATAGCTAATGCCCTCAATACCTCACGATCATCCAGGATGCTGTGCTTTTTCCATGTGGACTTTGTTGCTTCTGAACTAGATGGTCACTTGTTTATTTTCAAGTCCCAGACTCTATATCCCTTGATAGCTAGGCACCATCAGCTTTCTTCGCCACTTTTGCTTATGCACCCGCATTGCCTGCAGCGATTGTGTTGGGACAGGCTGGTGTGCTTCTTTCATGTGGACTTTGTTGTTTCTCAGCTAGATGGCCACTTGTTTATCTTCAAGCCTTTACAACCCCAGACCCTATATCTTTTAATATCGAGGCATCATCAGCTTTCACATAAAATCATCTTTTGATACTTCCCAAATCACCAATATATTGCCCACAAATTCTTTCAATATATCAACTAGAGGCCTGGATTTGTTCTTCAGTTCTACTGAAGATCTACTGAATATTTTCTTCCTTTCTGTTTTTAGAAAATCTATTTCTTAACACATTTAATTATAATACTTGTTGTGTTTTTTAAGTTGCCCTTTGAAATGGTCTATGACTTCCACCTCTGTGACTTCCATTTACTTTAACTAGTCCAACTTCAAGAGCAGATTCCAGAGTCTCTTCTGACACTCACTTTGTTCTATTCATTCATTCATTCATTCATTCATTCAGAACAACCGACTCTTGGTCTGTGTATAGGTTCTACATGAGCACAGTTCTTTTTGAACTCCCAGTCTTTGTAGTGTCATCCATGATTTGTCATGATCCACAAAGTCAAATGCCTTTGCATAGTCAACAAAATGTAGGTGATACAATTCTGGCAATGGTAAGATGTTATCTTTCCACTAGTAATACGTAGTTAGTTGGGGACTATCTGTAAATAAAATATTAGAACTGCGATATACAATAGAGATAACTTAGCTCAACTCTGTTTTGTAGAAGCTGTAACTGGGTAGAAGGAGAGAGAGGAAGAGAAATGATATGGCTAATGTCAGATAGTTAATTACTGATCCAGAGGTACTGCCTAGGTATCCCTATTTATCTTTGATTTTCTTCTCGCAACTTCATTATTGTGTACTATCTCTCCAGATAGCTCACCAAGCTAATTGGAGCAGACTTGGAAACTTTCCCTAGGTCATAGTTTATTCGGCTAAGTTTCACCCTAGAGAAAGAAATTCCATGGGGAATTTATTTCCTTGATTATAGTGTTGGGCTTAATGTATTTTAAATAGTCCACAACCTCAGCATTTAATCACAGTTCTTGGGGTTACAGTGGGTGGAAAGGTTTTATACTTTAAGAGCAATATCTGAAAATTTTGCACACCTTCCAGGGACTTTGGTTTATTTGTTGGATATTATAAATCTGAATATCAGTCTAAATATAAATCACCCCAAATGTCTTCTGTTTCTCTTTTTTGCGATTCATCTTAGACATTATCTATGCTGTGTCCTAAAAGTTCTCAGGATTATTGGTGGTTTGTCTGTGGGGACAAATTCTGATCCTTGGAGTATAGTAGCAACCACTAATCCAATACCACCAGCCTACTGCTGTAGAAAGAACACTACTTTCTGATACTTCTTTCTGAGTTAGTAACTTGGAAAAACACTAGGTGTTTTGGCTTTAAGAAGCCTACTAAGGCGTCCAACTCATCTTATTTACAGACAAGGGAGATCAGGATAAACAGTCTCTAGGTTTATTTTCATGTCCACTTTCAAAGTGGGCTTTCTCAGTGTGATCTGGGCTTTGTTCATTGAGGCTTCCCATGAAAACTCACCTGGACAAATACTTTTAACTAATGCGTCCCAAAGAAGAATTTATCCCAGTTTTGCTGAGAATATCTCCTGAAGCAATGATCTGCTACAGAAGAGGGCTTAACTTCATGGTGAATTTGAGAGCATTGAATACATTTGAAATACACCCGGTCCAGTCCCTGACTCTAAGAGGGAATCAAACTTTGTTGGAGTCACTGACTTAAAGGTAGGTGAGCAGCAGGCAGACGCAGTCTGGCTAGAGCCAGCAGCAGCACTTCTGAAGAGCTGGGCTGCAGGTTGTTGTGGGGTGCCAAGTGAGTCAGCCCCATCCCACAGCTACCTTTTGCACACTGGAATGCACTGCCCAGGCCTGTGCCTTCACAATTGTTCCTATCACTGGATCCCCTTGCTGCAGCATTTTGTTGAGGGCCTTCCTCTTTTCCACTGGCCCCCATTTACCAAGCATGATGCAGTACCACGGACAAGTGAGTTCTCCCACAAATGGTCACCAATGTTCATTTGTAAAATGAGGTGGCTGGTTTTTAAACGTCTTGTACGACATCAGAATCTGGGTGGTGCCATGTGAAATTATCAAGAGAGGATGAATGACTAGGTTGGAAGTACATTTATCTTCACTCTGAGATCCATCATACCAGTCCATCACACTCTAGTGTACATACCTTTTCTTCCACGCATTATCCATATTCTGTCCTGCTCTAGTGCGAAGTCCCCCAGGTTACCTGGGGTAGCATATGAACATGAGTTTTACATTCTGGCCACTTTTTCTTTCTAAGCTTCTAGATGAGTTTCTGAGACTATCTTTTCACCGGAGTAGGAAGTATCCTTTATCTCCCTCAGAGCAGCTGGTGGGCACAAATGGTTGACTTTTCAGCTGGCAACTCAAGGCATAACCTCTACCCTTAATTCTGAGAGAATACAATTTCTCTGACCTCTCTTTGGGCAGACAGGAAATGCTCCTGAGAGGCGAGGATGGTGAGACTTTGTCTCAAGTAGGTCACCTTGTCAGGAGAGACCACTCCCTGGTGGTACAGTAGAGGGGTAATGAAGAAGAGAAAGCCCCCCTAGGAGATGGATGGACACCGTAGCTGTGATAATGGGCTCAAACATTCGAATAAGGGTGAGGATGGTGCAGGACTGGGCGGTTTCCTTCTGTTGTCCACAGGGTCGTGATGAGTCAGAACTGAATGAATGACACCCAACACCAACCCCAGTCTCTCATCAGCATTGTTAGGAGACACATTTTTTTTGAGGGGGGGGGGTTTGGGAAAACCTAGGAAACCTCTCTTTATAGATTGCCAAGAAAATCCAAACAGGAGGCAACTCAATGGAGCAGTTCTGTGTGTGTGAAGACAAGTTTTCAGCTTTGTTACAGAAAGAGACAACCGTGGAGATTGTACAAGTCCTGTATCTGCCAATAATCTTCTTAGACTAAACCCCGGATGTAGGCACATGCACATCCAGTTATGATCTTCCTCAACCTAGACAACCTGACCCCCGAGAGAGGGAGGTTGTCCTTGGGCAAAGTACAAAGCATGCTTGTTGTGGCATCTCATTGCAAGAGAGGGAGGGGGAGGAACACCCATCGCCATGCACCTAAGCTCTTCTTGCAAATTCACCTCAGCCCTCCTGTGGCAGGCTGGTGCAGAGAGGCTGGGAGTGTTATTTACTGCAGCTCTCTACACACGGAAAGACATTTAGGACTAGGGAAGAGATACTGTCCTTTAATCACTCAGGTATGGTAAGTATTGAACAACAGGCTCCCCTAGAGGGAAAGTCTTGATTTATAGTTTGCTGATGACCTGTTGCGAGTACTCCTACTGTGGGCTGATTCCAGCGTCAGGTCGATGAATGTGAGAGGAGGAAAGATGCATACTGTGGCCTATATTTGGTGCTGGCTCTAAAGCGTCACTGCCTCCAACATTTGTAGATAGGACCCACATCTCCTTGGATTATATTACTAACAGGAGAGAGGGGACGCACCTTGGATTAATACTGCTGGTTTGTTCTCCAGAGACTTGTACTGATCTACAATTCTACAACACATTAGGGGACTCTTTATTTACTCACCCTTGCCAACTCTTTTACTTGCTGTCAATCTCAGAGGGAAAACTAGTATTTGATTATTGAAGTTCCTGGGAGATATGCACCCAGTGAAAACACTGGCTTGTTAATGGAAAGGTTGGAGGTTCTGATGAACCCAGAGGTACCTTAAAAGAAAACCCTGGATATTGACTTTTCAAAAACTGGGCATGGAAAGTTCTGAGGTGCACAGTTTAACTCTGATATCAAGGGGGTCACAATGAGTTGGAATCACGTGAATGGCAACCTGACACTAACAACAACAACAATGAGGACAACACCATTTCACTATTAACTTGACTACTTTCCCAAATCCAGATTTTACGATGGTGAATGAGAAAGAGTGCAGGATTCATATTTAGAAAGTCTGGTTAAAATTCACCACTCTGTAATCTTAGGTATTCTTACTTTTTCTTAATTTTCTAATCTGTACACTATTGTTTTGGTTATTAACATTCAATACTGAATTGGCTAAATAAATGATGGCGTGATGTATATTTTAAATTGTTTTATAGTATTTAGTATTTGAGAAAAAATGAAAGATTATTTTTGGAGGCCAACAGAGGAGTCCATACGTGAGGCGAAGGATTAACCCATTCTTCTCTTAATAGAAAGGCTGTCAGTTCTAGTCTACTGAGAGATATCTCAGAGACAAACCTAGTTGGAAAACCAGCTTCTGAAAACCTGCCGGAGCACAGTCCTTTTCTGATGTATATGGAATAGTTTTGAGTTGGGTCGACTCAACAATTGTGTTTTTAAACTATGACTGTTGTTAATATGTTATAGATGAGGTGGACTGGTATTACAATTGTTGCTTGTTTGCTTGCAGACCTCTCACTCCCTGGCAGCTTGCATACCGATGGGATCCATGGCTAGTACAAGTAACGTGACCGAGTTAATTATCACCGGCCTCTTCCAGGATCCAGAGGTGCAGAGAGCGTGCTTTGTGGTGTTTCTTCCCGTGTACCTGGCCACGGTGGTGGGCAATGGCCTCATCGTGTTGACAGTCAGTGTGAGCAAGAGTCTGCATTCCCCCATGTACTTCTTCCTTAGCTACCTGTCCCTGGTGGAGATCAGTTACTCCTCTACTATCGTCCCTAAGTTCATCACTGACTTGCTCACCAAGATTAAAACCATCTCCCTGAATGGCTGTATAACTCAGATCTTCTTCTTTCACTTCTTTGGGGTGACAGAGATTCTCTTGCTCACAGTAATGGCTTATGATCGCTATGTGGCCATCTGCAAGCCCTTACACTACACCACCATCATGAGCCGCTCTGTATGTCGCTTTTTGGTTGCTGGTTCCTGGCTGGGGGGCCTAGCTCACTCTATGGTTCAAATTCTTGTTATTCTTCAATTGCCCTTCTGTGGCCCCAATATAATTGACCACTACTTTTGTGACCTCCATCCTCTCTTCAAGGTCGCCTGCACTGATATCTTTGTGGAAGGCATTATTGTTTTTGCTAACAGTGGCATATTCTCTGTCATATCCTTTCTCACGTTGGTGTCTTCTTATATTGTGATCTTGGTCCACTTGAGGAACCATTCTGCAGAGGGGAGGCGCAAAGCTCTCTCCACCTGTGCCTCCCACATCACGGTGGTTGTCTTGTTCTTTGGACCTGCCATCTTCCTCTATTTGAGACCCTCTTCCACCTTCACTGAGGATAAACTGGTGGCTGTGTTCTACACGGTCATCACCCCCATGCTGAACCCCATCATCTACACACTGAGGAATGCAGAGGTGAAGAACGCCATGAGAAGGTTGTGGGGAAAGAAAGTGAACTCAGGAGTGGAGTGACAATGAAAGGAAAACAAGATGAAAAACAAACTATGAGCAGAGCCATCAGTCATGTGGTTTGATTTTAGTCAGCCAGGGAGAATAGAGAGTTAATTTCTTTATAATTTATGCTGTATATTAGAAGGCAATTTTTATTCCATTGGACTTCTTAGGGCCTACATTATTGTCAAAATTTTGGTTAATGTTTAATATTTTGCTTCTTTCCTTCACTTTCCCCCAATGATTTCTAGTGCAAAGTCCATAGATTTTAGAGAGAGACTACCTAGACTAAAATCCTCACCTTTTAGTAATGGTGTAATTTTAGATTCATTCATTTTATTACTCATTGTAACCATGCTGTGGTGTGTAGAACTATCGTGGCATTTGGAGACAGAGAGGCTTGTATTTTCCTTGTCTCTCCTTACTGTGTCTCCTTCTTTCTCTCCCCCTCCTTATCCTCTTTTTGTCCTCCTCCTTTAACACAAATGTCGCTTATTGTTTCACACAGTTAATATTTAAATAAGAAAAATAAAAGAGGTACACAAATGGATTATTTTATGAGTTTTAAAACATTAAAAATATTAAATAACACCTGACAAAACCAATAAAATTGGCAACTAAGATATTTCCACATTGCTACTTAATTGCTGTTCTCACTTGCAACAATCTTCGCTTTTTTCTGAGCCTCCTTGGCGGTGTGAGTTAACCATCTTTTCAAGATAGGAGTCAGATCCCATTCCTTTAGAGGTAGGCTGATTAGACTATAGTCATTATGTTTGCTGTATTAGAAACAGGTGACTTCTGTGAACATGCTATGCTCATCTTTGACAAACCTCTTTCTGTTCCTGTTGAACATACAGCAATTGTTCTGACAATAATTTTAGCATCTTGAACATTCAGGAATTGAAATATTCACTCATCATATTTCATGGGAATTTGGGATGTAATACAAAGCTGAAATGAATGACAGCATGTCACTCTCTGGCTGTTTTGCATTTTTTCTCTTTATGTTATGTATTAGTTTATTGAAGTAACAAATGCAAGGGATTAAAATGTAGTATTTCATCAAAAGAATAATGAATTTTATTAAATGAATCAATAGATGTTCAGTTGAGTTAGTTCTGATGCATAGTGACTGTGGTAGTAATATAATCATTTGTTTATTTGAGGATTAAGAATGTAGGTGTGGAATCTAGTCTGTCCATCAGATCATAGCCAATGAGACCTTTATGTGGGCATGGCCTTCTCCTGAGAATGCTGGGAAATCTGGTGGTGTTTCATTCTTAGAAGCAGGAGACACTCTCTTTCTCTCTCACTGCTCACTCCCTTGAAGAGGCTCTACTGACAAGACACATGACACGATGCTGATAGACCCCACGCCCTGGGCACTGGAGGAGCCACTTGGAGACTCCTGCCAGTGTGGAGATCTTTACGACGCCACTGGATCCCAAGGCATTCAACCCACTGACCTGTGATCGTCCTGCTTCCAGCATCATTGCATGTGTTTTGTGAGTCTAAAGAGGACTTTATAGATTGCAGTTGGATATATAGCCCAATACCGTACTTATGAACATGATCCAGACTGATCTGGGATGTTTTCTCAATGTTTATTTCCTCTTGTATATAAACCTCTCCCTTACATACATATGCATGCTTATGAATTTGTTTCTCTAGTCTACCCAGACTAACACAGTGACCAAATGTGTACAAATATGTGGGGGAATGGCTCTTTGTTCCATAGGCAAATGGGACAGGACCTCCTTTCTTGGCTCAAAGCTGTGGAACATGCTCACAGCTCTCCCATGGGAGTAAATAAAGCAGTTTCAGGATTGCCTGATACCTGAGATAAACAGACACTTTCTGCCTGCTCCCTGGCAAAAGCTGCAGAAAGCCGTCATTTGCAAACTTAGCAGTTTCTTCATGTTCCCAAACTTGTCCTTCCCTCCCATCTGTGTGTAATTCGACTTAAGTGTTAAGGCTCCTTTTGTATAATCCTTGCATGAGATGCAGCCGTCCTGACAGGAGAAGTGTTTAAGCCTGTCCTTACAAAGCTCTGGACCCTAGCGTGTCTTACCACAGAGACCCCCAGGCCCTAACCTTTCTCTGTCTCTTTTGTACATAGTTTCTCTCTTGCAGGTGGCACCCCCGGGAGCCTGTTTGTTGTGTAAGATAAGAGCCAATCTAGACATTATTTTATGCAAATGAACAAAACACTATCCCATCCTTTGCCACCCTCACAATCGTGCGGAGCCCATTGCTGGAGCATCACACGGGTGTGTGCTTGATGAGCCCCCCGAGGGGGGGTCTTCCTACCCCTTTAACCCGATTTCCATGTCTGACAGTCCACAGTGGGGGCTGCATTTCATGCGAGAGGAGTGTTGCTAGTTGCAAATGTCCAGGGAGGTAAAATAAAAAGATTCTTAAACATCATTATATTACTCTCACTTATATAAAATCCATCTCTTTCTATGCACTGAAGTTCGAAATACGTTCAATCATAAGGATAGATATAACCCAACCTGATGAAAATGGGTTCAAGGCAAATCCAGTCTGCCACCTCTTTATGTGTGGCCTTTAAGCTAAAAATGACTTTAACATGTTTAAAATGTTTGAAAAATACAGAGTGAACACTCTTCTTTTCTCTTTTAAAAATCATTTTATTGGGGGCTCTTACAGCTCTTATTACATTCCATACATCGATTATATCAAGCATATTTGTACAGGTGCAGTTATCATCATCTTTTACTAAACATTTACTTTCTATTTAAGCCCTTAGTATCAGTTCCTCTTTTCTCCCTCCCTACCCCATTCTCACCCTTGTAACCCCTTGATAAATTATAAGTTACTATTTTCATATCTTGTCTCCCTTCACCTTCACCTACATTCTGTTGTTCATTCCCCTACAGAGGAGGTTGGTATGCCTCCCCCTATCTCCCTTCTACATTCCTGGTATCACTACTCCCATTTCTGTTCCTGAGGGGTTTATCTAACCTAGATTTCATGTGCTGTGAGCTCTTTTCGGTACCAGTGTACAGAGAGAACACTATTTTGTTATGTGAAGTTATATAAAATCCAAGATTCTTTTTGGGTCATAAAGTTAATTTGATCTATTTTACATGTTATCTATGGCTGTTTTTATGCTATCGTGCATGACTTGAACAATTGTCATAGACTGTATCGTCACAAAATTTAAGGTATTTACCATATGGCCTCTACAGAAAATGGGTATTGTCCTCTGACTTAAGCCATACTGAAACTTGTTATGAGAGAGAGAGAGAGAGAGAGAGAGAGAGAGAGAGAGAGAGAAAGTGAGAGAGAGAGAGAGAGAAAGTGAGAGAGAGAGAGAGAGAAAGAAATTTATGTCAAGAGGCCCATATAATTGTAACAGAATGTAGCACAATGTCCATATAATCAGGTTTCAAGACTGTGCATCAGATATTAAGCTGTGCAGCTGTGGGGGCTGATGAGCCCAGAATCAGATGGAATAGTCAAGGCTGTAGACAGATACATTCAAGCTAAACAGGTTAGGTTTGTGACTGTTAATTTAGCAGTACTAATTGCAGGTCACTGATGACTCCCAGGATCAGCAAATAATATGGCAGGATATTGGCTCAAATTCAAAGAAGTGGAGGTCAATGAGTCAGTAGTATGTTTTATTTTCATCTTCTTTCACAGAGCTCAGTTGATTGTCTTGTTTTATATATTTACTTAATTTGGCTACTGGATATTTGAAATTTGGATAGTGTGAATGAGGAATAGATTTTAAAATTTTATTCACATTCACATTAAAGTAATGTAAAATATGTTGAAATAATAAAATTGTAGATACATTGTGTTAAATGAAATTTATCATAAACAAATTCCATATGTTTCTTTACTTTTTAAAAATCCTCATTTATTAAAACAAGTAAAAACTGAGAAAGGCAAATTAATGCCATGGGTGGAACATGGATTCATGGTACCCTGTGCTACTTTTTATGATATAAATGTATAATTTCCACTGATATTTAAACATGTTGAACATGTTACAATCTTGGAAACCCACAGGATCAGTTCTACCTTGAGCTAAAGGGTATCGGCAGTGACTCAATGGCAATGACTTTGGTTTTCATTTTATATGCATGTGAAAACTGGAGATGAAATAAGGAAGACTGGGAAATAATAGGTACCTCTGAAATCTAGTGTTGACAAAGAATATTGCCTATATAATTGATTACTAAAAGAACAAGCAAATCTATTATGAATGAAGTGTAACTTTTCAGAAAGCTGAAGAAACACTGGAAGCAGTCACCTGACAATGCCAGGAAACCAGGAGGATAGTTATCTGACCAACTGACCAGAAGAGATACTTATGAGTGCCCATTCCAAAGAAATATGATCCAACAGAATGCTCAAACTGTAGACCATTATCACTTACAAGTGACATTTTGCTTATGATCATCCAACAGTGGTTGCTGTTGTACATTGACAGGAACTGCCAGAAGTTCAGGCCAGATTCAGAAGAGGACCTGGAACAAGGAATATCATTGCTGATGTCAGATGGATCTTGGCTCAATGAAAGGACGAATTCTCACAACTGGACCTATAAGTAACACCATGTTAAATGGAAAAAAGGTTGAAGTGGTCAAGGATTTTGTTTCACTTGAATCTGCAATCCATTCTCCTGGAAGCACCAGTCAAGAGATCACAAGACAAATTGCATTAGGTAAATCTGTTGCACAAGAGCTCTTATAGAATTGAAGAACAAGGGGGTTCCTTTGAGAACTAAGGTGCCCCCGACCTAGGTTATGGTATTCTCCATTGCATCATGCGCATGTGAAAGTTGGAGATGGAATAAGGAAGACCATAGGAGAATAGATGCATTTGGATCATGGTGTTGGAGAAGAATATTGGAAGTCCAAGGACTGCTAAAAGGACAAACCTATTTGTATTGACGTAAGTAAAACCTTAGAATGGTTGCTCTCAACCTGTGTGTTGTGATTATTTTGGGGGTTGGAGGACCCTTTCACAGGGGTCTCAAAATTGCAGTTATGAAATAGCAACAAAAACGATTTCATGGTTGGGGGGTCACCACAACATGAGGAACTGTGTTAAAGGGTGGCAGCATGAGGAAGGTTGGAACCACTGTCTTAGAGGCAAAGATGGCAGGACATTGTCTTACCTACTTTGGACACATGGTCAGGAGATACCGGAGCCTGGAGAAGGATATCCTGTTTGGTAAAGTGGAGGGGTGGCAGAGAAGAAGAAGGCCCTTGATGAGAAGGATGGACATGGTGGCTGCAGCACTGTGCTCAGGCATAAGACTCATGAGAGGATGGTGTGGGAGCATGCCTTCTGCTGTGCATAGGGTCGTCATGGGTTAGAGCTGGCTTGATGGCACTCAACAACATTCTAAATAGCATCAGCAACAATCAAATGGCATGCCAATCAGAGGAACTATTTTCATCATAATTTTATATATTGGTTGCATTGGATTGTTTGGACTTTGTTTTCAGAGACACTGATTATATATATTTTGGACCTTCTTGGCTTAATTTTCATTTCAACCACTTTCTCTTAAAATCTTTTTACTTAAAATAATCTTTTTTCCTTTTGATTTGCTTCTTCTCTTCATCAATCTGTATTATTTTTAAATGTTGATATCTCCCTTTGAGTATTCTAATCTTCATTCCTGATATTATTTTACCTTTTCTTCTATTTCTTCCCACATGTTCAATCAACTCTCACTTTGTATTTTTTCTCATTTCATTTTATTTTTGTACTAAGGTTTTAGTTTCTAATTCAATATCAGGAAAAGACTAAGTAGTGAAACAAAATTTGAAGCAGGTTCCCCCCCCCCCCCAAGTATAGTTTTTTCATTATGCTGTGCTTTCTGTCAAAACTAAATATTTTTTGAGAATTGCTTTTAGTCAAGGCAGTATATTATCACTAGTGTGTCAATAATATCGATTATTCCCAAAGTTTCCTTGTTGCATGGGCACAAAAACTATCCCAACTACTATGTGTAACGGTTCTTATCACAATTCATACATATATCCATGTGTCAGACACATCTGTACATATGTTGTCATCATCTTTGTTAAAACATTTTTATTCTACTTGAGCTCTTGGTATCAGCTTCTGATTTTTTCCCTTCCTCCCCCACCCCCCTTTCCCATATCCCTTGATAATTTATAAATTATTTCCTTTTTTTAATGTCACCCTTCACCCACTTTTCTGTTGTTTGTCCCCCCTGGGAGGGGATTGTATGTTGATCATTGTGATAGGATCCCCCAGACTCCCCCGCCACACCTTCCCCGACTCTCCTAGTATCACTGCTCCCCTTCTTGGTCCTCTCCCAGGGGGTTTATCTGTTCTGGAATCCCAGTGTTGCAAGTTCTTTTCTCTAGCAGTATACATGTTCTGGTATAGCCAGATTTGTAAGATAGAAATGGGATCATGATAGTGGAGAGGAGGAAGCATTAAAGGCATAGAGGGAGTTTGTGTGTTTTGTCAGCACTATTCTGCACCCTGACTGGCTCATCTCTTCCCCCGAGGTTCTCTGGAAAACTATCGAAGTGACTATATACAATGAACTTCAGCATTCCTGTTATAGCAAGTCTGTTGAAATAAAAGAATATACCTTCCATTAACCATGTGTCATTGTCTGTCTTCTTTTGCCAAGAACGCTTGTTCATAAGAACAAATGAAGACCAGGCACACGATTCAGTTTCATTAGTTGATGCTATGAAGTGTAGGTCATTTATAAATGTCTGCTCTCTGGACCACTGAACATTCTTGCCTTCAGTTTTTCCCTGGTAAGTCCAGGTAACTTATGTGCTCTGTATTCGACGCAAGGACCTTTTTTAGTCAAAGCCTCTATAAATGGTTTGGTCAGGCTTAGCTGTAGATGGAAGCATGAGTCTATCTCATGGGCACAAATGCTCACTGATTACGTTTGTCCCGCAGCCACCATAGATTCCATCGGCCAATCTTTGCTTGCCCCACGTGCATGCTCGACTCTACTGACTCCAAGGCATAAAAAGCAAAGGTACTTTGGCTACCATTTCATGGGTCAGGAAGATAAGTCACTATCTTCAAGTCTGTATAAATCACCCATTAATGTGCTTATTCATTTACCTTTTCCAAGACTAAAGAGAATGCCTTGTACTCCTCTTTCATCGGGGTGGAGTGACCAATTGAAATATCTGTTGCTTTTATATATCTTTTAAATAAAAGAATACATTTCAAACTATGTTTTGAACTGTTGATAAAAAGATGCCACTCCAATGGATAGATGTATGGATTGCGGTAAGAATTGTATTAACCCCCCAATAAAATGATTTTTAAAAAGATGCCACTCACTTCAGTTATATTCTGAAAGACCAATTTTCTTTGGAAGATTTCCAATGTGATCACAGAACACCAAGTTGTCTTTGGTAAAGAATGGCAACACAACCTTTCTTCTCCTTTGATAAAATGTAATTTTTATTCCAGGATGGATTTTCATTTCATTCTTTTCTTTTCGTCTAGAGGCAAGCAATTCTGACCACTTATTGGAAGAATTAAGTCCCTGATCAGATCATTTGATTCATGCTTGTCAAAACATTCACTATGTGAAGTTGTTTGGAAATCACTATCACTGCCCCCACTTTCTTTACTTTGTGTCATGTCAGACATGGTAGACCTGTCTCTGAGAGCCGTGGGAGTTCATGAAGAGGTGGAACAGGTACACGATCTCAGTGAGCAGCAGTGTGAATGAAAGGAAAGGACATTGACAAATAGTTGTGAAGCAAAGGTCATTACACACAAAAATGTGGATAATTTAAATGCATAAAATTCCCATTGAAATAAGAATGCTTGTTATAGCATCTGATTCTGCAGAAGAAGCATTTTAAAGAACAGATGAAAAAAAATTTTTGGGGGGGCATCACTGCCTCTGGTGGTCGTGGGAGCTACCCAGCGCTGCTCCTGAGAGCCGCCACTGGATGTGAACCGCCAAGCCCGCGGGCCACAGTCTTTCACTCAACCACTTATGCCACCGGGGCTCAGCCCCAGACTAAAATTTTTAAAAATAAATTTAGCCATAAATTTAATAAACAGGAGCTGATATGATCTAACAAATGCAACTTTCTGAATCAGCACCCCAAATAATCCCAGGAACAGGGCTAAAAACTGACTCTAAGGAAAAAAATTGTTGGGCTGTGTAATTAAAAATATGAATGCTAAATATACTTGTACTGCTACTCCAAGAAATGAACTTTAATATTGTCTGTGAGTACAAGATTTACAATGAAATAAATTTTCACTTTTGGACTTCAGTAGTTTCCTCTCAGCTGAAGTTCTAGACTTCACACTATTCAAAGTTCTAGCCTCCCACACTATTCAAAGCAAAACTTTCTTTACTGGTATCTTCTTCCAGAGATAGAAGAAACTTGGCCCCCTCCCTTCATAAAGTCCCTCAAATACCTCCTAGTCTTCTTGACCAGATTGTTTTTCCATTTCTGAACCAATGTTAAGGTAAAGAACTCAAAGCCAGACTCACTGCCACTGAGTACAGGGAAGAACTGCCCCTGTGAACTTCCTAGTCTGTATCTGTTAACGGGAGTAGAAAACCTTTTTCTCTTGAGGAGTGACTGGTGGTTTTGAAGCGCTGACTTCTCTGACTCATTCTCAGCCCAACAGAGTTCCAAGGTTAAGGCCACGGGGTGGCATATGTAGATCTGGTTAAGCCAATCAAGGTTTATCTCTAGGTGTTCAACATTATCTAAGATAGATGGGTGGTGGGGTGAGGTAGAGTGATTCACTAAATTAAAATCTGAGTAGTTTTAGCAGGAGTAGAAAAAAAAAGGATGCCGGGAGGAAATAGGCAAACAAAAATGGTCAGTAAAATAATTTTCATTTTAGGGATTATGTGTTTATTAAAGACAATGGCTGCAAAATATATTATCTAGTTCCTGGCACAAAGTTGTTGTTCACTGGCATCAAGTTGGACCTGATTCTTGGCTGTGATGCACCTCAGCGTGAAGCATGACCAGTCCTGTACCAATTCTGTGATGGAATGTGGAAAGAGTTGCTGTGATTCATAGAGTTTTCATTAGCCACTTTTTTTTTTGGTAGCCAATTTTTATAAGTAGACTTCTAGGACACTCTTCCTAGTCTTTCTTAGTCTGGAACTGCAAAACAAGCCTCCACCGAGGGACAGGTGTATTGGCCAGGAATAAGTACCTCACGAATGACCTTTGAAACACCTTTGTGATCATTATCCTTGTAATTGTCATCACTTGTGGATTTGAGAAGCTGGATTCTGAGTGTAAAATTGAAGATCAAGAAGGGACACAGAGGAAAATCCAGCAAAATATTGCCAGTTAGGTGGAGCTGCACCTTGAAGAGGTGAAGGGAATTGCATAAAAATCACTCAGTCGGCAGTCCTACTCCCAAATGACTTCTCTCTGCCTCCTCTCCCTCCCCCCCCCTCCATTTAGTTTCATACTCCCATTGGTAATTTAAAAAGTTTGCTCACAAACTTCTCTCTCTCAGAGCCTAACTACCGCATGTTTGGGCTTCTAACAAAATTAATTGAAATACGTCTTGGACCTTTTCCTGATCTTCAATTCCAAGGTTTTACACCAAAGACAGGAAATTGCATGGGGAATTTGGTCCCCTGATTATAGCTTGAGGCTCTATTTATTTTAAGTAGTTCCAACATCTCTGTACCGAAAAGCAATTCTTGGTCTTCCTGTCAGAGAGTGGTGTTCTAAACTAAAAATCAGGATTCAGAATCATTGGTTTGATGCTTCATATAACCCTCTCCCCCCACTTGTTCCCACTTGTTCTCACTTCTTGTTTCTAAGTAGTAAATCCAAAAATTGCCTATGGGACTACTTTTCTGGATTTTCCCTTTGCTATTTATCCTCACCTTCATAGACTATTCATTTTCTAAATGATCACTGGGTACATGCTATAGTGTGTGGAAGCAAAGTTTACAGAACAAATTAGCAATAACAATCCAAACCAGTATCTCTAGGAAGCTTTCCATGTATCATGGAAATCTTGTTTTTGGATCAGTAACTCAGCTAGCTGTTGATCTTGAGGAGTCATTTAAACTCTCTGGCCCTCAGTTTGATGTTCTCCATATTTCCCTTCTGTTCTAATGGTTTTCAGATCAATTTGGTGGATTGTCTCAGATGAGATGGTTTATCCACTTGGGGGCATTCGATGGACAAGCTGGGTAGAGGAGTCTTCTTCTGAAGCCAGCTTCTTGTGTTATAGACCAAACCGTTTCAGAATTTACAGCCCAGGATATCCGTCCGAATGACCAGCTCTTATAACGGAGTGAGAGAGCCCTTTGGCAAGTCTATGGGAAGACCCTTCACATGCAACCCCTCACTCTAAGACTGAATATTCCCTACCAAGGTAAGTAATTCTGTTCCCAGATGTTTTTTCATATTGACCGAGTGAAACTAACAGGCTCCATATCACTGTGTGATCTAGGGTGTCTTTTTATCACGGAGCCTCAATCTCTGCTTTTGTAAAATGAAAAGACTGAACATAATGCATTCTAAAGCCCCTATTAGCACTCACATTCTGAGATTTTTTACAGTTGTGGTCCCAACTAACTAGTGAGAAAGAGATTCTTGTGATGGGACTTGGAACTCAGAGCAATAGATCTTCCAGGTTCTCTTTCATGTTATTATTTTGTCTTTGTTAGATTTCTCTTATTGCGGTTCTGTGTTAGGTTAAAGCATTCTACCTCATTAGTATCTATACCATCATTTTATCACTTAGGTTTTTGCATCTTTCAAAAAAAAAAAGCACCCCTAAGCCAAACTAAAACAAAATAGAAAACCAACCAAACAACAACAACTAAAAATAAAAAACCCCTCATTGCATGAGTTGATTCCAATCATAGTGTTCTTATAGCCCAGGATAGAGCTGTCTTCATGAAGTTTGAAGGCTGTAAATCTTTATAGGAGCAGAAATGCTCGTCTTCCTTCCTAGGAAGGGCTGGTAGACTGGGAAGGTCGACCTTGTGGTTTGTAGTTCCTTGTAGCCAGGGCTCCTTAGCTAATTTTAATCCATGCTTCCACTTTGGAGATTTTATTTGGAAAGGCACCGGAGGAGAAGGAGGTAATTATTACCAACTGTTCGTCTCTTGAGCAAGAAGGTAAGATAAAATGGAGAGAAATGTGAATAAATACCTGGAAGTTTGAATTAATAATAGCTGCCATTTATTGAGATTCTCTTAAGTGTTTTATATATTTTATCTCACATTGAATTCTTTCAATTATCATGATGAGTATAAATTATTTTCCATTTTAAAAAGCAAGCAAATCAGCTCACAAAAATATATAATAGGTGAGTAGTAGAGCCAAGAGTTGGCTGTTGACTGCAATGTTTGCTTACTTAACCCAGCCTAGACACATCTCCAAGGAGGAGAGAAGAACGTTCAGCCAGGTGTCCTTGGTTTGCTTTTCCTTAGGCCTTTAGAGTTGTAGGGACCTAAACTTGTTTCCTCTGGCAATTGGTTGAATGTAATAAAAGTGAGGACATTTTTACCACAGTCCATTCAAATAACATAACTCATGCAATTCATCATACTTTATTTTTGTACAGTCTTTTATTATTCACTCTGATTTTATGTAGGTGTGTGGCTTTGGGAGTAATGTGTCACTTCTTGAACCCCACAGGATGTGTTCAAGAAGAGGGACTTCCAAGAAGTTCATGGGAAAAGGACTGGCAAGATCAAGGAATTAGTCCATGGACTTTTTGAAACCCCGTCCTATATGTTTTTGTGTTGTTGAGTGTGTGTGTGTGTGTGTGTGTGTATGATCTTAATTAGTGATGAATTTATCAATGAATAGAATAAGGTTTTAAAAAGGTATTTAGAGTTTAAAGTCATTTGACAATATTTTTCTTTCAGGCTGTGTTGACTTCACACAACTTAGGTAAGACTCTTCCTTATTTGCTATATGAAATTCTGGACAATGTAGATATAATAGACATCTCATTTCATTGAGTCAAAGGCACACATGCTACAGCTTTGAAATGGAGCTTGTTGTCTACTTTATAGACATTCTATGAGCTGGGGCAGAAAGAAAACAAACAAACCCACTCTCTTTGTGTCATATCAGACTATAGGACAATGTAGGATTGCTTCATAGGGTTTCTGAGGTTGTAAATATTTATGATAGCAGATTTCCACAATTTTCTTCTGGGAGCAACTGGTACAAACTACTAATTTTTCTACTAGCAGTCTAACATTTAACCTGATATACCACCAACACTCCTTGAGTTGGGAACAGGAGGTACCGCAAATCATTATATTCCATAGGAGACATCTTCTTTTTTAAAAATAATTTTATTGGTAGCTCTTACAAATATTATAACAATCCATAATTCAGTTGTCAAAAATAATTGTACAATTATTGCCACCATCATTTTCAAAACATTTTCTTTCTTCTTGAACTCTTTCATATCAGCTCCCCTTTCTCTGCAGGAGCCTACCACCCAAGAGCCCTTATTCTTATATTATAGTTCTTATTATCAATATTTTGGCATTTCTTATACCATCTACTGTATCTGTTCCTCTACAATTATGTTATTCCTTCCTCTGAAGTTGGGTTATACAGTCATCTTTTCTATCAGTTGTATTCCCCGCACCCATTTTTCCATGTTTCCATAGACTTGTTGCTCCATTACTATTTCTGATGGGTTTATCCATCCTGGAATTCATGCATTGTATTGTCTTCAATATGCAAATGAATATTGCAGTTATAACAGGCTTCATGAGGTGAAACTGGGACCACAGTAGTAAGTGGAGGAAGCAATAAAAAGCTAGAGGATACTTATGCTTTTCATCATGGTATATTGCTTCCTGGACATATCTTCCCTTTCCTATGTCCTCTGTGAGGGACTCCAATGAACTGACTGGTGGATTTTGGATCGCCACTTTGTCTACACTTTTTCATATCAATTTGATGACTTGGTTTTGAACTTCTGATACTGATTTCCATGGACACATCACACAGGCTGGTGTGCTTCTTCCATTGAGCTTTGTTGCTTCCCTACTAGATGGCCGCTTGTTTAACTACAAGCCTTTAAGATCCAGATACTGTATCTTTGATAGCCAGATCCTATCAGCTTTCTTCACCACATTTACTTATGCACCCATTTTATCTTCAGCAGTCATATTGGGAAGGTGAGTATCATACATTGCCACATCATTAGAACAAACTGTTCTTGTACTGAGGTAATATTCAAGTAAAGGCCCAAAACCTATTACAGACATTTTTTGTTCTTGGTGTTGCCCAGTGATATTTTGATAAATATTTTAAAGCTCACATTAATGCCTAATCTCTTACACACCCACATACACACATGCCATATCTGAGTTCTTATAATGGAAACATTAACATAAAAGAACACATACTGTATAGCCTCACAAGTAAAATGTCCAATTAAGCAGTTTGAAACAACTATATCAAATCATGCCATGGTTTTCTATCAGTGAAGAGAAGTGAGTAAGTGAACTGCTGATTTCGGGGGTTCAAAGTGCTAATGCTTCAGTTAGCAGCCCAATATTAAGCCCCTTGCATCACTATGGCTCATCACAATAAGTGGTGGGAGCTGCCTAGGCAAAGAACACATTTGTGATAAGGGCATATAGTTCAGAATGGTTGATGTATAGGCTTTAGAGAGACGGTTGGTCAGTGAAGCCTCCTAGAAGAACAAGGTGCACTTTTATAGGGCCACATGATAATGCCATGATAATGACCTTGAACTTGTAGGTAATGGAAAACCATTGATGGATTTTTAAAAAATTTACTGGGGGCTCTTTCGTTCTTATAACATTTCATTCATCAATTGCATCAAGCATATTTGTACATATGTTGCATCATGTCCATAATTTTTCTACTTGAGTCCTTGATATAAGGTCCTCCCCGCCCCCCACTCCACTGATGGATTTCAAGCCTATGCATGAGTTGATCAGATTTGTGTTTTAGAAGTATAACAACAGTGACAGCTTATCGAGAGCTTCGTGAGCCGAACTCGGTGTGCTTTGTTGCATTTCACAGAAAAATCGCTTACACCAATTTCATGAACTGGGCTAAAGTAACCAGGAAGAGCTTCCTGGATAATGGACATAGGATGGGTAGTATTTGGAGAAAGGGGACAAGAGGCAGGTGCTGGGTAGTGTGGAAAATAAGAGGGATACTCTTGGGATGAGAAACATCTTGCAGAACTGAGATGGTCTTTTTATTGGATAGTAAAGTTGAGGGTGAGTTGGCATGGACCCGATGACAGTGAGAAGGTTGAGTCTCATGTCTCGCTGTCAAAAATGTTTGCCAGCAAACTGGAATGCAAAGTCAGACAAAGTTGCGAGCCCCATATAGTATATATGTCATTAGTTAATTGTAAGCTTCACTCTGAACTACTTACAGATAGTGATTTCACTCTTAGATGCCAACATTTCCTCAATGTTCTTGCAAAAATTCATGAAGCCATGTAATTAAAACCATAGGCCTAGGAGAATTAAGGAGATTTACATAGTTCAAACAAGGAATATATCAAAGAGACTTGTAACAAAAGAAGAAATATCAATGAAAAAGGAATTCCAGAGGGAGCGAGGCTGGAGACAAGGGATTCCAGAGCAGAGGACCCCTTGAGAATTTCTAAGACAAAAACATGGTGAGAAAACATTGAGAATGGGAGAAACATTATTTATTAGGATAATGACGATCTGTACTCAAAATAGTGATTAGTGTTTTCAATGTGTGTTCTTAAAATAATAGATGAATTGAAGCACAGTGATCTGTCTCTAGTCCTGGGTCTATGCCTTACAGGAATGCTTGATTAATTGACTACTTCTATGAGTCTCATTTGAAATATGAGGATCATGGAGGTTTTGCATGGTTGTTTGAATACTGTATCTTGTATAGAGTAGCTTATTAAACACCAAATACATAAACATTTACTGTTTGACTAAAGAAAAGCACATACACACATACATACATAAGCCAACAAGATAATATGTGTGAATGAATATGTGTAAATGAATATGTGTAAATGAATCAAGTATTAAATAAGCAGATTTGTGTAATGATTGCGTTTGTCTTGTTAAAGGTCATCTTCTCTGAGATCCAGCATCCCCAAATGGGGTCCATGGGCAGTACAAGTAACGTGACCGAGTTAATTCTCACTGGCCTCTTCCAGGACCCAGAGGTGCAGAGAGTGTGCTTTGTGGTGTTTCTTCCCGTGTACCTGGCCACGGTGGTGGGCAATGGCCTCATCGTGTTGACAGTCAGTGTGAGCAAGAGTCTGCATTCCCCCATGTACTTCTTCCTTAGCTACCTGTCCGTGGTGGAGATCAGCTACTCCTCTACTGTGGTTCCTAAGTTCATCACTGACTTGCTCACCAAGGTTAAAACCATCTCCCTGGATGGCTGTATAACTCAGATCTTCTTCTTTCACTTCTTTGGGGTGACAGAGATCCTTTTGCTTGTGGTGATGGCTTATGACCGTTACGTTGCCATCTGCAAGCCTCTTCACTATATGAACATTATGAGCCGTCAACTGTGTCATGTACTAGTGACGGGTTCCTGGGTGGGGGGATTTTTACACTCCATAATTCAGATTTTTATCACCATCCAATTGCCCTTCTGTGGTCCCAATGTAGTAGACCACTACTTCTGTGACCTTCAGCCATTATTCAAACTAGCGTGCACTGACACGTTTGTGGAAGGAGTCTCTGTATTGGTCAACAGTGGCTTAATTGCCTTGTGTTCCTTTCTCATCTTGGTGGCTTCTTACATTGTCATTCTGGTCAACTTGAGGAATCATTCTGCAGAGGGTAGGCGCAAAGCTCTTTCTACTTGTGCCTCCCACATCACAGTGGTCATCTTGTTCTTTGGACCAGCCATTTTCCTCTACATGAGGCCCTCTTCCACCTTCACTGAGGATAAACTGGTGGCTGTGTTCTACACAGTGGTCACTCCCATGCTGAACCCCATCATCTACACACTCAGAAACAAGGAGGTGAAGAATGCTATGAGGAGACTGTGGGTGAAGAAGAACTCCGGGGTGGAATGAAAAAGAGAAAGCTATAGGTAAAATGTATGTCCTATTACCGTCACCAAGAGTTGGAATCGACGTAATGGCAGCAAATGAGTATGTCTTATTATTCTATGCTCTTGAAATGGATTTTGAGAGGAACAGCCATTCATCATGTTTGAAAAAAAGTTATGACTACATGATTTCCATTCATAACCAAAGACTCTCTGTATCCTGATGTAATTACTGTCATGAAGGGACAGAGGTCAGAATAACTTGTGGAATCTTAGAAAGTTTGTGGTCTCCAGGATCTCCACCAATATCATGGGATTGGTATTACAGCATGTGAACACAGGCATCTTTACTAATGCTTTGGTAGGTTTACATTTTTTCTCCTGTGACCAAAGTCATTGTAAATACTTTTATCACTGCCCTTTTCACTGTCATTGTAATTATTTCAAGTCTGTTTCTTTCTCACCAGACAGTACATTTGCAAGAGCACAACTGTCTTCATCTTTGCATGTATACGTATTGTGCATATAGTCGATACTTTGGAAAGCTTTTTGTATAAATACTCCTATAAAGCATGTGCAGCTGTTCCTTCCATATTATCCCTTATGGATTCTTTTTGGAAACCTTCGTGATAAGGAGCACATTTCTTCTTAAAATTAAAATGTTGAGAGCTCAGGCTCTTAAATTCATTATGCTCTTTTGATTACCTCTCAGTCACAATTTATATCCAAGTAACTTCTCAGAACAACTGTTTCCATAAAGAATATCATAAGATTAACAGTAGTATAACTTTGTAAGATTGCTTTAGAGATTAAGTAATAGAACACATGTCTAATTTTTAGCCAAAAAACTTGCTTTGGCATGAACGCTCAATAAATATTAGCCATTTAATTAGCATTTTTAGTGCCAGTTTCTTTATTTCTATGTTGTATGATGATTGCACCTATGTCCACATGTGTGTCTCCCTTTTGTCTCACAGAGTGACTCAGAATAGACCTACGCTTTAGTCTATCAAAAAAGATCTTAGGAATTTTAATGTAATTCAATCCTTTTATTTTAACTTTTCTCTAGGTTAAACAATCTCTGTGACTTAAATGCTTTAATGCCAAGCACGTTGCCTGGAATATTGCAAGTCCTCAATAAATATTTGTTAAGTAAATGCTGATAGTCATATTGTCTCCTATTGCTTTTTAAAAGTTTTATTGGCATATAATTCACAAATTGTATAATTCAGTTGTTCAGTCATCTTAAGAAGAGTTGTACAATAATCACCATAATCAATTTTAGAAAGGAAAGTTGTATGTTTCAACTGTGCTATACTGCACCTTGACTGGATCGTCTCTTCCTTGTGACCCTTTTTTAAGGGGATGTCCAATTACCTACAGATGGGCTTTGGGTCTCCACTCACTCTCCCCCTCATTGACAATGATATGGATTTTTGTTTTGAGTCTTTGATGCCGGATACCTAATCCCATTGACACATCATCATCACACAGATTGGTGTGCTTTTTTCATGTGGGCTTTATTGGTTCTCAGATAGATGGCTGCTTTTTGGTTGCTGGTTCAAATAAATGACAGTCACTATAATGTCTTGAAATTTAGAAGAGTCTTTATTCAGCTAGCTGGGCTATCAAGCAACTAAAGATGTTTCTCTTCATAGCAACACTGGGAGGACTTCCTAGTCCATCTTTAAGGCTTCCAAATCATTTATCACCTGTCTAGGGTTCAAGCAAGTACAAACAGAAGCAGGAAGCAAAATAATGAATTAATTGTAACTTCAAGAAGAGTAAGCATGCAAGGTATGTTCCTTATCATAAAGGAATCACTGCCAAAATTGATTTTAACATCCCTGTTATCATAACTAGTTAAACAACACCATTCAGATTCCAACATCAATGGGTACAATATTGAAAAATAATCAGAACAAGCAATATATTGAAGAATAGTCAAAACTAATTTTAATGACCAGAACCTGGGAACATGGGAGTGCATTCTAAACTTCATCACCAGCAGAGACTTTCTCATTAGGAGAGGGAGAACAGGCAGGTCAACCAGCAGTCAATTTTCTGAGATGGGGGGAAGGAATGGGCAAGTCACTCACCAGCTTACAAAAATGGTGTTTCTTTTTCTAGTCTGCTTCGTTTCCTGCTCTTTTTGTGTGGGTTTCAAATCATTGATTCATCAGTATTCTCTTCTGCACCTAGGTTGGTTCTCAACACCATAAGCATAACAACTTCTATTTAGTTTTGAATGAACTCTCCTAGTGAATTTGTTCTGATAATTATATTTACATTTGTTATACCAGAGATGCCTTTCAAGCCAAGACTCTGGGTGATGAGTGCAGAGATACCTCCGGTTAAACAAAGAAGTAGGCAAACAAGTGGTGAGGCAAAAAGAGCAAGAAAACCACGTTTCTAGGGAAGGCTTAAAATACATTTGTGATCTATTGTAATATATTTTAATCGTTTGATTACAAGTTGCATAAACCCTTGACTGAGATAACAGTATTAAGAAATCAGAGATAGTCTTGGTTTAAGGGGGTCTTTTACAGAAGAGTGAACTTTTCATTCTGCCTTGGGTGGGGTAGTCTTGTGATGCTGGTGGTGAGATCAACAAGTCCATCCACCTTGACCGTGGCGGGAGTTGTGAACACGATGGTAAAGGGTCTTTATCAACATGGTGTAGATCCAGTGCACACGAATCTCTTTTTGAGGACACAGTCACTGGGTTGGAATGGGTACACAAGTAGATTGCTTGCTGGTGGCTGGAGTACTGCCTTCCTCAATAATTTGTGGAGTTGGTGCTGGACAAGCTGTAAGGTTTACAGGGACTTAAGCAAATTATTATTACGAATATTTATCTGTAGGTGTCCTTGGAACAGTCAAAAACTTGGTGTCAGATTATCATGAAACTATTTAAAAAAATCATTTTATTGGGGGCTTATGCAACTTTTAACACAATCCATGCATCTATCCATTGTATGCCAAGCACGTTTGTACATTTGTTGCCATAATCATTCTCAAAACATTTGCTTTCTGCTTAAGCTCTTGGTATTAGCTCCCCATTTTCCCCTCCCTCCCTGCTCCCCACCCCTCAGGAACCTCTGATAATTTATAAATTATTATTATTTTGTCATATTTTACACTGTCCAGTATCTTCATTCACCCATGTCCCTGCTGTCCATACTCCAGGGAGGAATTTATGTGTAGATCCTTATAATAGGTTCCCTCTTTCTACCCCATCTTCCCTTCACCCTCCTGGTATCGCCACTCTCACCGCTGGTCCTGAAGGGATCCTCTGGTTTGGACTCCCTATGTTTCTAGTGTACATCCTCTGGTCTAGCTGGATTTGTAAGGTAGAATTGGGAGCATGATAGTGGGAGCAGGAAACATTGAAGGACTAGAGGAAACTTGTATGTTTCATCATTGCTGCACTGCACCCTGACTGGCTCATCTCCTTCCTGCGATCCTTCTGTAAGGGGATGTCCCTTTACCTACAGATGGGCTTTGGGCTTCCAATATGTACTCTCCCTCATTTACAATGATATAATTTTTAGTTCTTTGATGCCTGATATCTGAACCCTTCAAAACCCTGTGATCACACAGGCTGGTGTGCTTCTTCCTTGTGGGCTTTGCTGCTTCTGAGCTAGATGGCTGCTTGTTTACCTTAAACCTTTTAAGACCCCAGACACTGTCTTTTGATAGCCAGGCACCTCCAGTTTACTTCACCACTTTTGCTTAAGCACACATTTGTCTTCAGCGATCGCGTCAGGAAGGTGAGCATCATGGAATGCCATTTAACAGAACAACGTGTTCTTGCATGAGGAAGTACTTGAATGGAAGTCCAATGTCCATATGCTGCCTTACTACCAACCCTATAAACATATATGCATAGATCTATTTACCCATCATCAGCTATAAATATACTTACCTATGTACATAACATGATACTCTTAAGCAACTTTTTAGTCACATTCAACTCTAGGGCGCCTGTTGGCCACCTTGCATTTGACCGTGGGCGTAGTAACAATTTTTAACAACGTTAGCCCCCTTGGGCTAGACCATGAACTTCAGTCAACCTGCTCTCATCTTCTTCTTTAGTTCCTATGAATCAGGTTCTCAGTTGTTAGTGACTAGACTGAACTTGCTTTCTTATTTCTGAACTTCTTTCTACCGCCACACAAGTGAGCCCATGTAGTCACCTAGCAAGCATTTGAGGCTGAGTACAGGATTCTTTTAGCATTTAGTTCTAGAGAGGAGAGTTTCTTCATGATTTAAAAATTTTTTCAGCCTTGGGCATTAGCCACTAGTTCAAAGTGAAAATAGATAAAAGGGTTCCCTTTTCTTCTGTCAACAGCAATCTTCACCAGTGTCTGCAAATGTCCAGAGCACTCACAGCACCAGGTGAGGTTGACCTTTCCAACTCTTCTTTACAGGCATGACCTACACCCATTTTAAAGATTCAAATTGATGGCTGCAAGCAAGTCGGCTTACAAACTTTCTATTCTTTTACTTTTCAATGATCTGTTTAATAAATTACTGTATCAATAACAATAGTTAATTATAGACCTACTAAAACCATATATTAACTCAAATTTTAAGAAAATTTACTATTTTATTTTATATTATTCCAAGTTTTACTACCAGTACAAATTTTTAAAATTTTTTCCCAATGATTTTATTGGGGGCTCTTAAAAGTCTTATAATATTTCATACATCATTTGTATCAAGGATATTTGTACACATACTGCCATCTTCATTTCCAAATATTTTCTGCTTGAGCTTATACTTGAGTATAAGCTCCTCTTTCCCCCTCCTTTTAAAAAATAAATCATTTTGTTGGGGACTCACACAACTCCCATCATGATCAATACATATGTCAATTATATGAATGCCACATTTGCACACTTTTGCCATCATCACTCTCAAAACATCTTGCCTCCACTTAGGCCCCCAGTGCCAGTTCCCCATATTTCCCTCATCTCCCCTCCCCTATGAACCCTTAATAATTTACAAATTGTTATTACTTTTTCATATTGTATACTGATGTATCCCTTCCCTCACTTCCTTGCTGTCCATACCCCAGAGAGGAGGTTATATGTAGATCCCTGAATTGGTTCCCCCTTTCTGTTCCACCATCCCTCCACTCTCCGGGTATCACCACTCCCACCACCTTGGAAAGGTAAAGATCCTTGGCGATCTCATGGAAAGAACAAGACAAAAATTAAACCAGGAGAACTGAAAGCAAACCAGACCTTCTTCTGTCTAAGCGGTTTAAAATCGTTACTTATTTTCACAATAAAAACAAAAGCACAAACATAGAGAAGTCCACCTTCTAAGGCTTTCACTTTGCCAAGTGCCCTGGAAGATCAGACTCATATTCACTCAGTCTGTCCAAGTCCCAGGTTTGTGGATAAAGCCACACCATGTTCTTTAAAAAAAAAAAAAATTGGCCCTGATGAAAATCCATAGACTTTTAGCCAACAGTTTAAACCTACCAATAGCAAGCACAAAAATAACAACCAGAAGAAAGTTTTTGTTTGTCCGTTTGTCCAGACATCCAGTTGGTCATGTCTGTGACTGCGAGGCTAACAGCCTGCAACCCAGTTACTGGGAGGAGGGAAAGGAGAAAGGAAAAAAAACATATATACCAGAGTTGCAGGAGATGCAAGACATTTACACACAAAGAGGACAATAATTAGACTGGCCAAGTTATACAAAGAGACAAAGCCATGTCTAGCCAAACCAGAGTACCCAACCTATTAAATGAGTGTCTGTAAACACAAATTGTCAACTTAACAAGGGACCACACTTGTTGCCAATTCAACAATGTGTTAATCCGGGTAGACTAGAGAAACAAATTCATAAACATGCATATGGATATAAGGGAAAGGTTTATAATACAAGAGGAATGGAACATTGAGAAAGCATCCCAACTCAGTCCAGCCCAAGGTCATAAGTTTGATATTATCCATATGTCTGATACCAGTTTATAAACTCTCCCTCTTTTTCTTTCTTGTCTTTATATTTTTTGGGACATCATTGCCTTCTGGTGGTCGTGGGAGCTACCCAGCCTTGCTCCCGGAGAGCTGCTGCTGGATTTGAACCACTAAGCCAATGGGCCGCAGTCCCGCACTCAACCACTACACCACTGGAGCTCAGCCCTAAAGTCTACTTTGGACTCACGAAGCACGTGCAGTAGAGTAGAAGCATCCTGGCAGGGGTCTCCGCATGGCTCTTAATTTCCAGGGCTCAGGGTCCATCAGCAGTATCCATTGGCAGTAGAAGCATCTCAGAGCTGGCAGGGGTCTCTCTGTGGCTTCTCCAGCCCCACATGTCTGGTTCCATCAGAGCAAGCCCATATGGCTTCTCCAGCTCCTCCAGGTTCCAAGACTCAGGATCGATCAGCATGCTGTCATATCATCTTGTCAATAGTTCGTCTTCTAGAGACTGAATGAAGTCTCTCTACTTCAATTGGAAAATACTGAGAGACTTACCAGAATTCTCAGGAGAAAGCCATGTCCACACAGAGACCTCATGGCTATCTTCAGATTAACAGGCTAGACTCCACTTTTACACTCCCAGTCATGAAACTGACATCAAGTACATGACTGCCACAAACAACATACCAAACCTTTTGCCAATTTAACAAGGTACTAAACCTGCTGCCAATTCAAGGCACCAAACTTATTAAGTGAAGGTCTGAAAAGACAAGCCACCATCTCAACAAGTCACCAGATTTCATCCAGTCCCCTTCCCAAGTCAAACCAGAAGCCTGTCCCACAATTAAACTTAACTCCAGAGGAACGGGAGACTTAGGCTGAATCCCAAAATTTCAGTGTCCCCAGGCAGCCACTCAATTGGGAAGGTAGGAGTCTGGGATGCCTTCCCTAGAGGCCCCACACTTCCAGGAGCATCTCCTGGACGGAAGCATCAAG
>PVJH01021155.1:0-39227 GCA_004026705.1 Nesogale talazaci
TTCCAGCTCTGCGAGCTGTCCTTTGATTGATTGAAAAGGGTGGATGGAAAATGCAAGGCTCTTCCCCTCAGGATGACCCAGGAGGGGGAAGGCCATGGGTTTTTAAAAAAAGAATGGTGTACACACACACACACACACACACACACACACGGTCTATGCCTTGTCAGCTGGTCTGGAAAGATGTGACAATGGACCCACCTGTATTCTGTAGATGGGAAGGGCTGGTGTGTACCCCCATGCTTCCTCTGGAATGGCTTGGACAGCGAACCCCTCTCCCCCGCCACACACACACACTTGCGCACACATCCGTGTAGCGGTTCTTGGCTTTTGACAGTGAATCGTGAACTCCAGCGCCAGCCGGTGCCTCCCAGGTAAACATTGCCTCAGGGGACCGGGGAGGGGCGCCCAGGTTGGGTGTGTGAGTCTTCAGTACGACCCTCAGCTTCCCACGCCCACCCTCATCCTGGCTCCGCTGTTTGTAGTCTTCAGATGCATGATTTTCATGCGAGATCCCCCCCCCCCCCATCCAGCGATTATGCTGGCTATGCGCTAAGCATCTGGTTCAAAAGCTCCCCACACTTTCCTCGCTAAGCTTTAGGTCCCAATTTGGTTTCCAGGACGAGGCCGGCATTAATTACCAAGGGCGGAAAGCTGCGCTACGCCGCCTCCTTTGAGCCTCGGCTCGCACGCACGCCCAGCTCCGATCGCGTCCGTCCGAGGCCGCCGTGCTGTGAAGTTCTCGGGCCGTCCTGGTCCTCCCTCGGCAGGGAACGAGAAGCCCGGCCGAGGAGGTTTGCGTCTGCCCTCGCGGCGGCGGCTGCTTCGGCGGCGGCGGCGGCTGCATCTTGCTCTGGGCGCCCCTCCTGGGAACGCGAGGGGCGCCAGGGTGGGGGGCTGCCCAGTCCTCTCTGCCCGATGCCATCCTCCGAGCTCTCCTGCGCCTCCCGAGACTTCACCGTGATGCCCACCGGACCTCGGCACACATTTCCGGAGGATCCCCAGGCAGCTTCCCTGTGCCCCCCCACTTCAGCTCTGCGCCTCTGGTTGGCTGCCGTCGCCGCTGTGACAGCCCCCCCCCCCCCAGCAGCAGACTGGGATGTATGCGTGGCTCCCTCTCTCCTACCCGGGCCTCTCGATCTTTCAAATCCCCACGCGGGCGGCTGGGAATTAGGCGTGGGGGCCTCTCAGGCCACAATAGTCCAGCGGGGCGGGAGCGCAGCCCGGGAACTCGATCATTACCAGCTCTTAGCTCAAAGATCGCCCGAGGCTTTGATGCAGCCAGTCTCTCCTCCAGGCCAGCTAGGGGCCATTTCGCGGCCGCTCCACCCACCCGCGCCCGGAGGAGGCCCCCCCAAACAAAGCCACCCCGGACCTGTTGGAGTGCTGCGGGCAGGGCCGCCACGGGCCTCTGGCGGGGCGGGCGGGGAACCGAGCCTGAGCTGGGCTGGGATTGGCTAGTGCAACAGCTGTGTCTGCCTTCCCAGAAGCGAC
Source organism: Nesogale talazaci (assembly GCA_004026705.1). NCBI lineage: Eukaryota > Metazoa > Chordata > Mammalia > Afrosoricida > Tenrecidae > Nesogale > Nesogale talazaci. Next base: position 1,492 of record PVJH01021155.1, read on the forward strand.
GTCCCTTCTTATTCGTCTTGGCGCTGCCCCAGGTGACACTGGTTCGGAGCCTGGGGTTGCGGAACGTGTCGCGTCGTCGCCTTGGCATTCCCCCCACCCTCTAGTGCCAGCCGCTCTCTGATACCTCAGAAGCTCCCCCTCCACTTTCCCCTCCACCACCAGGGCCCCCGCCCCTCCCCCTCGTCCTGGCTGTCCCCACATCCGCCCGCCCATTCGCCCTCAAATCGGTGGCACTCCAAGAAATCAATGGAACATGAACCTAACGACAGCTGGGTGATGAAGTGTTATTTCTATTTAAGAGCGGCATTTTAAAAAGACGCAGTGCTAATAAATCAAAGGGCTGTTGGGGAGATGCACACGATTAGGGTAACTGCCCTCCAGGCTCTGCTGAGCCCAGCCTGGGCCTCCCTGAGCCCCACCTGGGTCTTCTTTCTAAGCCTGGCCCTGCTCGCTCCCCCTCCCCCTCCTCACTGCCAAGGTGGGTAAGGCAAGGGGGCTCTGCTTTCAGTGATGGGAGGCTTCCAATGTTAGGAGTGCAGGAAGGCAGGGGGCGTTTCTAATTCTCAGGGTAAGGGTCTTGTTCCCACTTGGCAGGAAGTGGCTGCCTTGGACTAGTCTGTGCAGGCCTCTAGCCCCTGGCCCTCCTAAGCCTATGACACCAGACCTCCCAAGGGAAGCTGCAGCAGTGACATTACATTAGTATTGGTGATAGGTCCTCGTGTGACAGCAACGGGCTGAGGCGTAGGCTGCTGTTGGTGATGATGATGATGATGACGACAAAGATGAGGCTGACCAGCATTTGTTTCCTACCCACGCATCTCTGTCGTTCATACAGACAGAGCCATTCCATCCTTGCCAACTGCCCAGAGAGGCAACTGTGATTCTTACACCTGTTTCAGGCACACGAGAGTGGAGGTGCGGAGGTATCCGTCCAAGACTACAAAACCGGAAAGTGATGGAGCCAACGTTCAACTTGCCGCTGTCTAACCGTACCACTATTCCTGGGCAGAGTCTCAGGGCCTCCTTACAATGGAGGTGCTGAGTCTCTTGGCATCCCCTGGAAAGTTTGAGGGAGACTGTGCTGGGGGAACAGGAGGGACGTGGCTCTGCATTCTGCCTTGGCCACCTCTGTGCGTCCAGGCCAGCCCACATACTCAACAAGCCCCATCTCCTCATTCATCTGGTGGGATGAGGGATGAGAGTGGCCCCTCCCTGGTTGTCATCGGCTGTGAAACGACACTGATCCTTATTCCAGCAGGGCTTAGTTCCTGATGCTGTCTGTCCTGTCACCTGGCAAAGTCCACCTTACCCACCCCCCCAACCCCCCAGGAAGACCAAGGAGGTGTGGGTGGGTGAAACCCCCATCTCTGGTTTGGAGTCTACATGCTTCCAGGAAGGTATGTGTCAGGGTCTGTCCACTGCCCAGGGCTGCAGGGGAAAGAGCACTCTCTACTTTCATTCAGGTAGCCCTGGGCGACAGCTCTTTAGATGGGGTAGGAAGGAAAGCCGAGAAAATGTTGAAGCGCCATGCCCAAGGTCATCAGCTGCCCTCTGCTTGGTTGACCTCTCAGCTCAGCTTTCTTCCACTGCCGTGCACACAGTAGGTGCTCAAGACACAGTCATTCATTCCTTCATTCCCATTTCATCTGTAGTAGTCTAGATGTGGGGGTCCAGAGGCAGGCAAGACGGAGTCTCTGTCAGTGAATGTCATCATGCCTCGTTAGGTACCCAGACCAGAAGGCAATTGGAGTAGAGAGAGACTGGTGGGGGGTCAGTGCAAGTGGTTTGTGTGTGTATTTGTGGGGGAGGGGTTGTCATGTAGTACATACTGGAATCTTCTTGTGGGAACAAAAGTCCGACTCGAGCTTTGGGATGGCCCAGGCTGATATGCAGTGCTGTGTGACCACTTGGTGCAGAAAGTTGTGGGTGGTGAGGCCTCAGGGAGCCTGCCAGGCCAACTGGGGACCCTGTCTCCACACAGGCACTGGGCTGGACTCTGTCTCGGTGACCCGAGCATTGTGGGAAACAACCCTGGAGGATACTCGTGTGATATGCTATTGCACAAACCTGGTTTCCGAGACCTCTCCTGTAGATGGAAGCGGAGAGAAGGCCCTGACTTGGCTAGAAGAGGTGTCCTTCAAAGGCCATAGCTCGCCTCTGGGCTAGGAGCCCTCCTGGTGCAGTGCTTACCTGTTGGGTCAGTTCAAGACCACCAGGAGAGGAAAACAAGGTTTTCCACTCTCACCAGTAGTTACCATCTTGGAAACCCACAGGCAAAGTTCCAACCCATCTTGGAGAGCTGCTGTGTGTTGACATTGACTCGACGGAGGTGAATTTTCCTCTGGGGTCACCGCTGGAACTCCCAAAGGATGTTGGCTAAGCATTCAGCGTAGACCTCTGCCCACAGGACTTGGTGAGGCCTCGGCAGGCCCCTGGGCCATCGCAGCCTGGGCAACCCTGTGTCCCAGCCGTGCCTTCTCCCCGTGCCTGGATTTGCCACAGCAAACCGGCTTTGATTATGTGTTGTCACTCCAAACCCAAGTGGGGTCCCTAGCCAAGGCGATTGATCTCAGGAGATCTCATCTCAGTTGGTTGCTGACCACAGCTGGCCCAATCCATTCTGAGGTCTTCTGGGAAGGAGTCCTGTCCTTCGCAAGTGTGTGAGGACAGACATTGTGGAGGGGGAGAGCTCTCGAACCGAGGGGAGGAGAACCACAGCCCCAAAGCAGTTCTGGGCCCAGTTCACAACGAATACTCTCTTTAGAGGGTCTCTGCAGAGCCCCGTTGGCTGGATTTCCAGGCTAGGGTGCCAGGAGCACTGATGACACAGTGACTAAGTGCTCAGCTGCTAACGAAAAGGTTGGTAGTTCAACACCGCCTTCCCCCCTCTCATGGCTCTGCAGGAAGCAAACCTGGTGATCTGCCTGCCCCCTCTCCTATCAAGAAAAAAAAGTTGGGCAAGTTCTCTGTACTCTATACAGCGCCACCATGAGTCCAATCACTCCACAATATCTTAACAGCAGTCCTCAGTGGGGGGAGGTGGGACCCATGGCTTGGTCACCGAGGTGGAAGGAGAAGACATGGGCAGAGATGTAGGGGTGCTGCTTCTTTTGTTTCAGGAGGAAAGCGGGAGGGGTCCTCTGGGGTCACAAGTGTCAAGGACAGGTGAGTGGCTGTGGACAGAGTTCATCTTCTTCCTCCACCTGGGGTCTGCTTCCTGAAGGCGACACTGGGCTCAGAGCTGCATCTCCTCCGGCCTGCTCTAGGGGGTGACTGGACATTGCAGAGAGGCCTTTCCAGCATCCAGTGACTTTGAGGAATTCTGGGTGTAAAGTCAGGAGAGAGGGGTCTCTTCCTGCCCCCCTAGGGAACTGGGTGGTTCATGTGGGAACCCACAAAGTCCCCACTTCTCCAGGAAGAAAGGAGGGCAGCTAGGACTTCAGAGCCACAGTCACAGCCCTGTGGGCATTGTTGGGCAGCTCTGACCAACAGCCGGCCAGATGCTGAGGCCCAAGATTGGGGTGGACACAGGGATCAGGTGAGGCCCTGATTTGGAGAGTGTGTGTGGAGGTCAGCTGGGGGGAGCCCATCTATTTGGGCAGGTGCCTGAATGGGGTATCTGGGGTATCTGGAGGAGCTGTGGTCTCGAAGACATCAGGACAGAGCAGTGTGGTCCAGTCCACTCCTCTTCAGCTCCAGAACCCATGACTCTTGTCCGCACTGTGTCAGACCTCAACAGAAGTCACCTGGAAAAAGGGGTCCAGGCAGGTTTCAAGAGTCTGGGTTTGCCTCCCTGGCATCTCAGCTTATACGCAAGGGTGGCACGAGATGACCTCCAATGACCTCTACCCCTAGCCTCGCTCCTGGAACCATGGCTGACATCGACATCTCAAGCCACAAGTGACATTCTGCTATAAAAGCCATTAGCTATCAGGTTGCCATTAACTAGACCCTCCCCCTCCCCCTTATTCTTATGCAGTAAAAATATACATAACACATTTGCCAATTCAACAATTTTCACATGTTTAATTCAGTGGCATCGATTCTGGTCAGTGTTACATAGCCATTACCATCATCCTTTTCTGAATGATCCCACCACCATTGATGTGAACTTAGTGCCCCCCGAAGCATTATCCCTCTCTCTCCCCCACCTTTCCACCTCCAGGTCACCACTAATAAGCTTTGATGGCTATGTCAGCGGTGATGTTTGGTGCCTACTGACTAGTCAATTTAGAACTCCAGACGACCCCGTGCGACTGAGTCAAACAGACCCAGGGCTTCCTAGTCCATTGTCAATTGTTGGAGTTGGCATTAGGTGCCAGCAAATCAGCTCCGACCCCAAAACGACCTGATGCACACCAGACAGAAGCACTGCCCAGTCCGGCACCATCCTCACCAGGGTCCCTCCGCTTAAGCCCATTGGTACAGCCACATTGTCCATCACTCTGTCAGGGGTCTTCCTGCCCCTCCACTTTGCCGAGCGTGTTGTCCTTCTCCAGGGACTGGGCTCTCCCAACAACATGTCAGGAGAAGGAGTCGCCATCCTTGCTTTTATGGAGGTCTTTCTCCCTGCCACCATGGGTAGGTGTCCATCCCTGGTCTGTCAGTGGCAGTGAAATGCTGAACCATTGAGCCACCAGGCATTCTGGGAATCTGTGATCACATGGCTGCTGCAGAACATTGAGGGCACACGATGTCTGTCCTTTCATGACAAACTGATTTCACGTCGCGATTTTCATGTTCCTGAGGATACTTTCCATCTCTTGACAGCAACCACTTTTTGGTTGGTTTGTTTGAATAATCCCTTTGGGGGGAGGGGTGTCTCTTATACCTCTCTGGATTTGCCAGTTCCAGTGCCTTCCTCTGCCCTGGCCTACTGCCTTCAGAGTGGCATCCCTGGGCAAAGGCTGCCCTTCTGGCAGGCATGGTCTGGTTGGGTGTTGGCAGGAATGTGGACCTCCCTGGTGCTGTGATGCGCTGGGCAGGCCTGTCCATCAGTTGCCAGTGACTTGAGCCATGGGTGCGAGTGTACTTTCAGGATTGAAGGGCATCTAGGGGCTGTCATTTTGGGGCTGTCTTCCAGACTCTATGAGATTAGTAAGCCTGACCTTTTGTTTATTATTTTCAGGTTTCGTCTCAGTTTGTTCCTCCCATTCTGGAACTTCCTATGTGACCCCTTGCAGAGTGGGCAGCCACGGTAGTGGGGCATCATCCAGTTCTTCTGGTTCCCTGCCATGGTTTACATCGACGATCCCTTGTCACAGGGGTCACCCGATTCATAACAGTAGCAAAATGAAGGTGATGAAGTAGCAACGAAAATAATTTTATGGTTGAGGGGGTGGGTCACCACAACACAAGGAACTGTCTGAAAGGGTCACAAACCTTTCACAGGAAGGTTGAGAATTTGTATGTGGAAGATTGAGAATCTTTGGTTTAAATCTTTCAAGGGTCATCGGTGTTGTGACCTGCATCAGGACTTCCCTTCTCTGTGTGGCACACCATGTTCCAGCCTCCCCGACCCCCCCCCCCTTTTCTTACAGTTCCCCTGGGTTTTGCCTTGATAGACAACTGATGGTACCACACAGGGACCCGCTTCCCTGCTCTCTTCCTGGAAAATGCACTTGCCCTTGATGGGCGTGGCCTCCTTGAGCATACGTGGGCCCGCCTGGAGCTCAGGCCTCCAGAAGATCAGGGGCAACCCGGGCTTGAAGCATCTTGGGTGCAGCCAGCAACTTTAAGGGCACTTTGGAAGCTGGTCGAGGAGCGCCTGCTGGTGGCCCTGGCAGGGACAAGAGCTCGGAGCTTCTGGGTGTCCTAATGGCTTGGAGTGAGAGGGCTCCTGAGAGCCAGAGAAGAGTTCTCCTTGCTGAACTCCGGGCAGAGAGTACACCGGAGGCCACCAGCCACAAGTTGTTGCATCAATAGTATGTTTGTTTACTTACATGGAGACGAGCAAGGTAGAGAAGAATGGCCCCCACCCCCAAGGAAGGTGGGAACCAGGCCAATGGCAGGGTCTCCTTCCTAGCAGGGGCAGGGTTGGGACTATGGCCAAGCCAACTGACCAGCTGGCTTAAAGGATAAAGAGGAGCCACTTGCAGACTGAGTTCATGGGCAGCATCCCTGGGTGCTGGTGGTCTGTGGTGAGGTTGGATGATGCACCTGGACTTGAAGTCCTGCTCTTCAAGGGCAACCTCCCTATGGGTTGGTTAGGTGGGGATAGCTGGGCTGAAGCAACCTAGCAGTCCTTTCCAGAAGGCTCCTAAGCCAGGTCCACAAGACACTCAGAAAAATGCAGTGGGGATGGGGGGGTGGGAGGGTGCAAGTAAGTTTGCAAAACTGCCTCATCCTTCTGCATCCAGATGCTAGAAATTGAAAATGCATGTGAGCCCATTGATGACCACAGGATAATGCTCTGCATTGGATGGTGACGTCCCCTGAGCTGTGTGTTGGGGTCCAGGTTTCTTCTGTTATGTTGAAGAGGCAAGATCTGTGTGGGATGGGTCCCTTTACCGGGAGCAGCAGAAATCAGACTGCGCTAAGCTCCTCATGATGAGGCCAAGTGTCATGGGGCAGAGGCTCCAAGAGGGTGGGGGTCCTTCTATGCCCTCTCTAAGACACCGATCACCAGGCCTGCTTTTCATCATGACCCCGGGTGGATTTGAACTGCCGACCTTGAGGGGAGTAGCGGGTCTCAGATGACTTACACCAGGGATCCTCAAACTTTTTAAACAGGGTCAGTTCACTGCCCCTCAGACCGTTGGAGGGCTGGACTATAGTTTAAAAACAAGCAAGCAAGCAAACAAACAAACTATGAACAAATTCACCGCAGATCCAGGATGAGTCAGCTGCTAAGCAGGACAATAGTAGCAGCAAAAACATCCAGTGGGACAGATAAATGTCTTTGGTGGGCCACCTGTGGCCCGCGGCCCCGCAGTTTGAGGACTCCTGACTTACACCATGCAGTGACCTATGGAGCGACATGAATGCACACTGGAGCAAGGGAATGTGGGAAAGCCAGAGCTCAAATGAGGGTTTCCCAGGATGATCGTGAGAACGGGAGGTGGGGGGGCTTGGTTCTGTGCTCTGAAACCAGCCGCAGTGGCATTTCTGCCACCACAGCCTCAGGGACCTTGGGCAGCAGACCTGCCCTCCTTCGGTGTATCTGGGCCTGGGGTGCCTACACGTGGGCATTGACACTCGGGTGTGTTGGGATGAGCATTGTGAACAGAACGTGCTCTGGGAAACGGGGACCCTTCCCGGACACATGCATGACAGTTCCAAGACCCGACTTTCCACCAGCGACCCTGCAGGACAGGGTGGAGCTGCCCTTGTGCGTTCCAAAGACTGTAACTCTTTTTCTCTCTCTCGTATCACTGCCCTGGTGGGAGTAGGAAGCCCAGCCTTGCTCCTGGAGAGCTGCTGCTGGATTCGAACCGTCGACTCTGTGGGCTGCAGTCCAGCACACAACCACTGTGCCACCGGGGCTCAGCGAGACTGAAACTCTTTACAAGAGCAGAGAGCCCTGTCTGTGTCCCTGCAGAGTGGCTGGTGATGCTGGAGCTGCTGATCTTGGGGTTTAGCAGCCCACCACCATAGTTTGGCAAAATCCAGGGTGTCTACCATTGGCTCATCACTCACCCCACGATGGGGGTCAGGCATTTTTCCTGGGTGGCATTCTTGCTGGCCAGTATTTAACTCTCGTTTTCTCTCTCTCTCTCTCTCTCTCTCTCTCTCATGTGTGTGTGTGTGAGGAGGGGGGGCCTGGCTTATCACCTCCACCTCCAATTATGGGGCTTCACGGGGCCTTGCTAGAGTGTGGCTCCCCTTTCCATCATGAGACCGCTGGCAGGCCACAGCATCCCTACCTTCCCCCCACTCCCCAATGGCTGTCGGCTGACACTCTCACCATGAAAGTGCTGATTGCCTTCAGCTTGAACGACAGGGAGCCTGGAGAGATGAACTCGCCATCCATCCCATCTGGGCCGAGTTCGAACCTCACGCCTGCCCATCTTAGCTGAGACCCACCTGTAAGTGGGTAAGTGAAGCCACTGACCCAGCCCTGCTGGGAAGCTGCCACTTCATTTCTTCTTCTTAAGCTGTTGGCTTTCATTCTTGAGAGAGACAGCCTGTTGGCACGGACGGGGCAGCTGGGAGAAGCGGGTGCCCAGGGTCCCCTTTGCAGGGCTGTCTTTGGGAACCGTCATGGGGACAGGGGACGCGTGGTCTGCTTTCCTGCTGGTGGAGTGTTCTTGCTGGGGGGCATCTTTGGAGAAAAACCACCCAGGGAAGATGAGCGTTTGCAGGCAGGCGGCTGGAGGGCTGGAGGAGCGGGGACAATTGTGGTGTAATAGGAAGTCATTTGTGTAAGCTACCATGCCCTCTGAAGGGAGCTGCCCGGAAACGCAGCTCCGGCGTCGCCAGCCCTATTTTTATCCCCCCTTTTTTTTGCTCTCCCCCCTCCTTCTGCAAAATCATCTTGAGGTTTTCATTTTCAGAGCAATTGAAGGAGGATTATGTGCTGGCGGGGGGATGGACCGGAGTCCTACCTTCTCAGGCCAGGTCTCAACTCCATCTCCCAACCCCAAGCCCACCCCGAAGTCTGGAGGGTAAGCACCCGCAGGCTGCACATACCCATGTGCTGGGGGCGGGGGCTGCGGCACCCCAGGTCAGAGGGCAGTACGAAAGGGTGAAGGAAGACTTGACTTGGTCCCGGCATGCTTGCCCCTCGGCTGGCCCCCCTAGTGTTGGCTGCTCGCAGGGAGCGCTGGGGGTGGGGGGTGGGGGTGGAGAGCCGCTGGCAGGAGCTCCGAGGGAGGCCATATGGAGTGGGGCGCTGGCCTCCAAGTCCCTGTCCTGGCTGGGGCACAGCCTAGAGAAGGGGAAAAAAGAAAACACCAGCCTCAGCGCACAATGGTGCTCCCTAGGGTCTTAGTGGCTGGGTTTGGGGGTGGGAACCCTGGTAGCTCAGTGGGCTAAGCATCGGCTGCTAAACAGAAAGGTCAGTGCTTCCAACCCTGCTACAGGAGAAAGGTGAGGCCATCGGTTTCCATAGAAACCCCAGGGGCAGCTGTCTGTACTTGTCCCTTAAGGCTGCTGTAAGGTGGGATGGACAAGGCAGTAATGGGTCAAGGTTGCGCTTAGATCCTCAAGTCTTTGAATTTCCAATGGCTCGTTGGAACTTCCGATGGTTTGGCCAGCCTCAGCAGCCGCTTTCTCTGTCTGCATCTCCTTGCCAGGCCCAGAAGGTGTTTCAGAGGACTTTTGGGAACCCAACGACCTTTATGTGGGACCATGCTTCCCAAGAGGCTACAGGTCTCCCTCCACCCTCTCACCTCTTCTCCAGGGGTTCTTGGTGAAGAGAATTGAAGGAGAGCAGCAAAAGGGGCCTGGCTGGTCTCCCTCCCTGCTCCTTTCCTGCTCCCCAGGGCTGGAGCCTAAGTGGGTTAGTGTATTGGTGTCAAGGGCACTGCCTTCTGCAGGGGGTGCTCTCATTGAGTGTATTCGTGTCCGGGGGTGGGGTTTGTCATGGCAAAGTATGGCCCATGGGGGTGGGGGGGAGACTTAGAAGAACCGGGTTGATAGGCTCACAGCTTAGGCAGTAAGGTGTGCCATGGATGTCGGTGTCAGCAGGAAGATCCACCCGAGTCTCTCCCAATGCCTGGCCCTTTCCCTCTGCCCGCCTCTCTGCGTCTCTTCTTTTGGGAGGTCACCACTCAGGTGACTCCCATGGTGCAAGTGGTTCCCACCCAACTGCTGACGTCAAGCTTGTTGGTTCGTACTGCCCCAGGGGCTCGCAGGAAGAAAGGTCTGGCAACAGGCTCCTATCAGATTTATAGTCCAGGAAGCTCAAATGGGGCAGCTCTCATGGTGGTCATGATTGGGATAGGTCCAGCGGCCAACAACTTTTGTTTCTTTCTCTCACTCTGCGCTGGCGGTGGCACTGCACCACCTGTCTGTCACATAGTTGTACTGTGGTGGCTTGGGTGTTGCTGGGACACTGGAAGCCGTGCCAATGGTATTTCAAATGCCAGCAGGGAATTTGGGTCTGCAGGCTGAGCAAGCCCGCAGAGACGCTGGGTTGTACGAAGAAGAAGGCGACATCAGGATCGGAGGAAGGCTTATGAACAGCCCGCGATAAGCAGCGATGCACACCACTTGCTACGTGTGAGGAGGACTTGAAGCTTTTGCGGAGGGACACGAAGGGCTGCAGCCTTCCGTGGGGATTACAACTCAGGGTAAAGAAAACCCAAAGCCTCACAGTGGGGCCCATCGGTGACATCATGATAAACGGGGACAAGACTGAAGTTGCCGAGGAGCGTGTCTGTTTGGAGCGGCTGTCAGTGCTCACGGCAGCAGTCAGGAGATCGCAGGACACATTGCACCGGGTCAGACTGCTGCCCATGACCCCCTTAAAGGTTGAAAGGCAAGGATGTTGCTTGGAGGACTAAGGTGTGCTTGGCCCAAGCCAGGGTCTTTTCTACTGCCTCATATGCATGTGGAATCTGGGTATTGAGTAAGGATATCGGAGAGGAATCAATACCTTTGTCTGATGGTGCAGGGGGAGAATATTGAAAGTACCGCGGATTGCCCAAAGAACAGACACATCTGTCTGGGAAGAAGGGCAGCCAGAATGTTCCTGAGAGGCTTCGCACACTGTGAGCATATCAGGAGAGACCAGTCCGTGGAAGAGACCACCATGTTTGGACAAGCCCAGGGGCTGTGGACAAGGGGAAGGTCCTTAGCAAGATGGGCTGACTCGGTGACCGCCACCACAGGCTCAGACATAAGAATAACGGAGAGGATGGATGATGCAGGGCCAGGCAGTGTTTCCTTCTGTTGAACCTCATCCTCGTTGGGTCCCTGTGAGTCAAAGCCCACTTGACGGCACCTGCAAGGACGACCCCTGGTGGCTCAGTGAGTGAAGAGGTGAACTGCTTCACATCCACAGGTACTGAGGGCGGGTGGGACTTCCACCTGGGTTTGGGGGAATCACAGTTCAATCAATAGCATTTGGTCACCTCTGTTACCTGCAGGAGGTAGAAGTGTCTGGTGGCAGAACTCGCAGGTCCTGATGGGTTGAGCTCAATGACTAACTTAAAGGTCGGTGGTTCAAGCCCACTCATGAGTACTATGGAAGAAGACTCTAGGGACCGCCATTCTCCTTGGCCGCATATGAAATCTCCAAGAGTCGCAATTAGCTTAAAAGAAGTGAGTTTGTTTTTCACTAACATGTTTGTGCTAAAAACAGGCCACTGGGTTTGAGCGAGGTCCTAGGGTGAACAGCATTCCAACTTCTTGAAGTCTACCCAGATCTTTTCTACCCCTGTGTTCCCCCTGGGTGGGCTACTGCTTCTGCAGCTGTAAGGGACCTCAGATAGCACAGGGCCTCTCCCTGTGCGTGTCACTGGTTAGACCAGACTTGGAAAGAGAGGGACTCTGGGAGTTCCGCCCCCAGAGAATGTCTCTAGCTGCAAAATTGCGGTGTAATTTCACATGAAACAATAGCACGACTCTTTTCTTTGGATTGCTCCTGGATGCCTCAGAACTGCTCATATAAATGGCTTTACTGTGGCCTGTCTCATTGAGAGAGAACTGGGGGAGGGGGAGGTAGGGGAGGTAGGTGGGCATTTTCAGGCTCTAACCTTTCAAGAACCCCACAGAAATGGCACATCATTTCTATTCTCCCCACCCTACGCCCTATACCCAGCGAGGGTTCATCTTATCTCCTGCTCTCAGGACCGAATACATTTACTCGTGACACTGTCGGTCTTGGGGAGCCCATTGGTTCTTCCCAGTTTATCAGGTGGCCAAAGGTTTCCTTAAGAAGGGGCAGAGGACAGGGCCCTAGATGCTAAGAGGGGAAGTGCCCTAACCACAGCGCGTTCTGTGGTTTGCACCAAAATAGAGCAGCGTCTGCCAAGTCTTTGTTGCCTCTCCCACAGAAGTCTTTTCCCAACACAGGCTCAGCAAGTCCCTCTGGAAGGCTGGCTCAGAGTCCATACCAAGGTAGGGAAAGCCCATTTCCTTCCCCAGGCTTCCCACAGGCCTGCTGGTTATTGGAGGTCCTCAGTGGGGTTTCGGGCTGTAGGGTTAGATGAGAAACTCCAGGGAAGAGACCAGATGCCCTCGTGCAGGATACAGTGTCAAGTTTGGGCCAAGTATCTTGGCTCAGAGTGATTCCAGGCTGGGGATTGAGGGTGATGGGGTCCTCACTCTATGAACTTATGATTATGACAAGGACACAGGGCCATGCTGCATTTGGACCATGAGTCAGAGGCAGCTTGATGTTACCCAACAACAGAACAACAGTGGCAGTGTCTTATGGGAGTGACTGCGGCTTGTCAGGCTCCCTTCTCTGCTTCTTCTACCACCCCATCCTGGAGTGAGATTGGCCAACTGTGCCTGGCTCCACAAGACTTCCCACCCACTGGCCTATGATATCACTACCCTCAATGTCATTGCATGTGTTTTGTGAGTATGAAGAGGACTTTCTAGATTGGTATCAGACATATGAGCTAATATTGGATTTATGAACTTGATCTGGAGTGGGCTGGGACATGCCTCAATATTCAATTGCTCTTCTATATAAAGCTCTTTCCAATACACCTATGAGAGTCTCCCTGGACTTGTTTCTTTAGTGTACCCAGACTAACACAGAGCCCATCACCCAGCAGGTCCGGTACATTAGCAGTGGGTTTGGAAAACACCTCCCCCTGACTTCCTGTCTGTGTCCCACATGAATGTCCATCATGAATTTGAAGTGTAAATTTGAGTGTATATTCCACCTTGCACAGAACCTGGGGCTCATTTTTGATCCGTCCTTCTCTTGTGAATTACCTGTCATCACCAGCAATCAAGGGGGAGCCTTCCCACCACCCCACCTGGCTTCTTCCCTGTGCTACCTCACCTGACCTTCACAAGTCCCAGGATTTGTCACCTGCACTGTTGACAAGTGCAACTCTCAGTCCTCATTCAAATTGCTGATAAAGATGGGAAATAGGCAGCACCAAGGATATGCCTTCTGATGTGGCTTTTCCCGGAGAGCTGCCCTTTGAAGTCTGAATCATAAAGAAACTGTTTGTCTTTGGGCCAGAGAGACGGAGAGGCCTAGGGGACAGAGCCTGGTCTGTGGGGGCAGGCAGATCTGGCATCATCCTCTGACCCATGCCAGCATGGCCAGCCCCAATGGCCAGATGATTCTGGAGCTTTGTTTCCAAAGAAGACAGGAGATGTGAACTGGAGACTAGGATGTGAGCAGGGGTGGTCTTCTCCTCTACTCTCTTTCTTTGCAGAGGGATGTTACTGTGATGGCCAACACACATGCAGCACTATATATGATCCAGCTGGCACTGACAGTCATGTGGCCTGTTCCAGGCATTCCCTCAACCTTGCCAGGGGGGCACAAGGTGGTCTTGGCCTCTGGGTGTGACACCAGGGAGTGAAGAAAACCAGACTCTGACCAGTGTCCTTGGAAGCTTAGCTGCCTGGAGGCAGTTGAGACAAGATTTGGGTTGCCAGTTTAGGCTCATCTTGGCCAAGGAGTGGAAGCCTGAGCTTTTGAGAGAAGGTACTCAGAGCCTGATGGGAACCAGAGTTCTCAAGCGCCACTAGCAAGGAAGGGCTCTGGGTGGCCAAAGTCCAATGCCCAGGGAGCCGCCGTGCCCAGACATGGTTTCTCATCAGCCCACTTATTGTGGGCACCGTGGAAATCACTTCCCTTCCCACTCAGGAGCCCTGGTAGGGGGACACGCACACCCCTCCTGCTGGCGGAAAGGTTGGCAGGTTGAGCTAGCCTGCGATTCTGTGGAAGGACACTGACTGACCGTCTCTGATCTCTCCCTATGAAGAAAATTCCGTTGGGAAGCGCTGCTTTGTCACATGGAGCCAGGATGGGTTGGATATCAAGGACTGCTGCCTAGAACACCTGTGGAGGCAGGTGTCGTCCCTCTGAGTCGGGATCAACTCGCCAGCACCTAACAATGTCCCTCTGAAAACAGATCCTCAACACTCTTCCCTGAGGTGGAGCAGTGGGAGCTCTGAGCAGCGGGCCTCTCGGTGATAGACTCTCCTGGGGAAGTCTTTCCAAAGGCCACTCCCCAAGCCAGGCGGACTCTGTGTTTCTGATGATAGCACTGCACAAGCTAAGGAATCAACCTCAGGTGGTAGGCACAGAGTGCCTTATTGTCCCTGCCAAACCACCCTCCCACCCACCTATCCACCCAACCACCCATCCAACCAACCAACCAACCAACCACCCATCCATTCAACAAACCAACCAACCAACCAACCAACCAACCAACCAACCAACCAACCAACCAACCAACCAACCAACCAACCAACCACCCAACCACCCAACCAACCACCCATTCATCCAACCATCCAACCAACCACTCAGCCAAACAACTATTGCCATGGAGCCAAGAAAATCCAGACTTTGTCCCAAGGAGCAGTTGGTGTATTTGAACTGCTGACCATGCGCATGGCCGCCCAAAGCATAACCTCTACGCCACGAGGGCTCCTAAGCCCCTGTCATAGAGCTGGCTAATTGGAGGCAGCCTGCCATGCTCTGCTTGGCACACCCCTCAGACATGTCGGCCCTCCTTCCTGTACCTGTGCTGGGTAGAAACGTTTCTGTTTTCTCAGTTTGCAAACAGTCATGCCTGTTTCTAGTTCTGGACTTCTGTACACCTGTCACCCTGAAAAGAAGCCCTGGTTGGGGGGTGCAGTCGGCAAAGTCTTGGGTCGCTGATCAAAAGGTTGTCAGTGTGAATTCACCGAGAGCTCGGGAGGAGAGAGATGAGGCTATCTACTTGCCAAGTTTGCAGTCTGGGAAGCACAATCAGGACTGGCTGTGAGGTTTTAGTGTCCGCTGGAGGTCCTCTAAGTGAACAGTGCCGGGGTGGGGGGAGCAGGGTTGGAGGGGAAAGATGGATGAATGTTCAAAGGCTGCCTTCTGTGCACAGGCTCTGACTGACAGAGGGGATGCCTTCTTCCATCTTCACAGGCTCTTCAGACTGGCAGGCCCTCCCCAGGCTCCGTGGTGACAGGAGAGTGAGGGACAGAGGAGTCACACGGGACTGTGGGTTGGGGAACCAAAGCTCTAAGGGCAACGCCTGGGGTGCTGCTGGCTGCACTGGATGAGGGGGTTGTTTGCTGCCTGTGGGCTTGTCTGAAACAGCTCCGTCAGGCAGGAGGTCCTCTCCCAGCTCAATTAACCTGGGGACGGATTGGCCTGGGGACTGTCTTCTCTGCCCCCTCAGAGTGCCTTTCATTGACTGTGTCGGGAAGCTCTGCTCCTAAGGTAATAGTGGCTGTCACCTCTTTGCTTTTTCCGGGTCCAGGAAATCCTGGCTGGGTTATGAGTCTCAGGGGATCTAAGGCCATTAGCAGTGATGTAGAAAATGCCTGAAGGGTGACTGAGAGCAACGCCCCTGCCCCCCAGTCCCCTGTCCTCAGCACTCTTCCCTTAATGCAGTGGTTCTCAACCTTCCTCATGCCTCATGCCGTAACACTTTCATACAGTTCCTCATGTGGTGGTGACCCCCAACCATAAAATTATTTTCATTGCTTCTTCATCACTGTCATTTTGCTTCTGTTATGAATCAGACAACCCCTGTGAAAGGGTCATCTGACTCCCAAAAGGGTTGCTTTCTTAATGTCCTCCCAGGAAATGCTGGCGTCAGGGTGAGCTGGGCAGCACAGGGCACAGCTGAGGACGGACAGGCCCTCAGGACAGACCCCGTGGGGATTTCCAGATGTATGGCCTTGGCATGGGTGCCTCAGACTGCCCGTGAGCTACAGACAGAGAGCACCCAGGACCCAGAACTGGAGCAGCTGTTCTCTGTCAGAGGGGTGCCTGGGGCTAGGTACTCCCTCCAGAGCTGGGGTTCACGTCCAGAGGAGCTAGGCCTCTCTGATTTGGCCCAGAAAGTTTCTCTGACCTGACTCTCCAGGGAAATGGATCCCTGGATTCTTCAGCCCAGGATTTGGGGGCCAAGGGGTGTGTCTCCCCACCTGGAAGGCAATGGAAGCCAATGGAGGCTTGGGGTGTAGGTGTGAACCTATACCCCAAGAAGCAGTCGAATGACCCCTCATCTGGAAACTCCATCTCTGTGGGCTACTTCCTGTTCTCACCTTCCAGAGCTTTCCTGCTCTGAGGTGTACTACCTCAGGAAAGGGAAGCTGATGGGACCTGGACCTACCCTCTCCCCACCCCCAGGTATCCTGGGTCTTAGCTTCCCAGAGCCTGGCTCCTACAGCTAGGTCCTTCTGCTTGCCCCGGTGGACTGGGGCTCTGGAAAGGGGTTGGGCAATAAGACTTTACCACCTCTTGGAAGGGGGATGTCCCGTGACAGCTCTTGGTGGTGGGGGTGGGGGTGGGTGGGCAGTGCTGGCTGAGAAATAGACCACCCCTCCCTGCTCTTTGGGCTCCCAAAGTCCAGGCACTGTCCTTCAGCCCCGAGGAGAGGGGCCACTGCGCCAGCTGCGATGGACTGGACCTGTGACCGGCCTTTCTGGCACCAGGGCAAGTCCTCCCTGCTGGTCACATTGATACATGGGACTTTCCTGTGGAAGGTGGACTCGCCAGTGTCATTGTCTCGGGCACACCGGAGGCATGGATCCTCGAGCGTCTCCCCTCCTCCTCTGCCCCCACCCATCCCCTTCACCTGGCCTGGACTCCTAACCAGACCTTGATTACATGTCTCATTGATTCCATCCGGCTATTTATTAATACACTAATGTGTATGTTCACTGGGAGGAGAGGCACTGCTCTCAAGAGTGACTGGCAGAGGTGCAGGTTAATGGGGATCTCCGCTTACTTTACAGTGGTGACCGGGGGAAGAGGCTGCGTTAGGGGTGTTACAAAAGGAGACTGTTTTTTTTTTTTTTTCTCTTCCCGGGGTTTAATTCACTTGTGCTGACAGCCGCTCACACACTCTGAAAGGCGGGCGACACCTTGAGTCATGTTGAACCTCCTTCAGTGATCAGAGCCTTTCCACAGCTCAGGGGGGGATCCAGAGGTGGCTGAGGCGGGTGCAGGGCTGGCTATCACAGACATCTGTGACTGTGTCTCTGGGATGGCTGGGAGAGGTGGCAGAAGCCAGGCAGCCACCTGGGAGAGCCCGGCTATCATTTTTCGTTATTATTTTTTTTCCTGGAAGTGAATGAGGGGTCACTGCTTCCCGGTTGATCCCAGGGGCTGGGAAAACAGAATGGGTAAGAGACAAGGAACAGGCTGCTTGGGTGGCAACGAGATGAAGTTGCTGAGAGGCTTGAGGGAGGGGCTTCTGATGGAGGAGGGCAGTGTAGGGGAGGGACGGGGTGGGAGAGACAAGGGGGTTGGTTAGTGGCGCGCACTTGTGGGGTTTGGGTGGCATATGGAGCGGGCAGCTGGACAAGTGGCCTGGTAGCCACAGGAGAGAGGGGCTGAGACCCAGAGTGGAGATGGCTGATGGGGCTGTAGGCAGAGAGGAAGTGGTCCCTCTTCCCCCCACAGGAATAGGCTCTTGGGCCGTTGTCGGGGCTGTAGGCAGAGAGGAAGTGGTCCCTCTTCCCCCCACAGGAATAAGCTCTTGGGCCGTTGTCCCTACCCACCCACCCCCCCCTTCGGGCACGGTTCACTGTGAGAGCATTGGTCTGGAGGTTGGAGACCAAATAGCTTGCTCTTTCCCATCCACCTGTGAATCTCTCAGCCAGGTCCCTCTGGGGGCAGCAGGAGGTCATCGTCTGCGACAGACCTCAGTGGACCAAACGCAGTCCTATTTTGGTTAAGATCCCAATTATGATGTTTTTGTTTTCATTTCCCACCGAAGGGCACTCAGTTTTCCTTCAAGTGTCCACTAAGTGGCCTCCTGGGGCTCAAGACACGCTGGCTGACCACTCTTCTCCCCACTCCTGAGCTCCCCACGAAAGCCAGCACGGGAGAGACCATCCTTTCCACACTCCACCTCCGTGCAAGAGAGACCAGGGCTGCGGCAGTCAGCAGAACTTCTCTGGTGGGTCAAAGGTCACAAAGGAGCTCAGAGATGGGCAGACAGAGGATGAGCGTCAGTTGTGTCAAGGCATAGCTTCTGTCAGCAGCTCTAGACCTGTCCTTAGGACGCCTCTCTGCCCCGCTCTTCAGTGTTCTGCCCACTGACGAAAGGGTGGTGCATCCACATGCTGTGGGCTAGGAGGACCGCCGAGCTCCCATGCCAGACCCCCAGAGAAGCTCTCATTTTCTTCCCAGAGAGTTTTCACCGCCTGCCAGGGGAAATCACTCCTTGGGTATAGGCACCAACAGGACAGCAGCAGAACGAGAGGGTCCAACATTGGGAGAATTGCCCAAGCCAGGCCTCCGAGCAACTCCTCCATCCTGAGCGGAGCCGCCCCCTTCTTGTAGAGTGACGCCGGGACCGGCCTTCCCGTCCTCTCCCACTTCCCTTTTCTCTGTTGTTGTGAGGTGTCATGGGACTGGCTCTGAGTCCTAGTGACTCAGTGCGCAACAGAAAGCAATGTTGTCCCAATGCCAGGCCATCTCACCCAGGGGCCCCCTTTCCCCCGTCCGCCTGCTGCTTTACCAAGCATGATACCCTTGCTCTCGCTCATGTCAAATGGTAACTCACCCTCCAGTCCAGCGGTTCTCAACCTGTGGGTCTCGACCCCTTGGGGGGTCGATGGACCCTTTCACAGGGGTCGCCTGATGCATAACAGTAGCAAAATGACAGTGATGAAGTATCCATGAAAACAATTTTATGCTTGGGGGGGGGGGGGTTGGTCATCACCACAGGAGGAACTGTATGAATCGGTTGTGGAATGAGGAAGGTTGAGAACCACTGATCTAATCTCTCCTGGCCAATCTTCTGTTATCACCCAGATGATTTTCACTGATTAATTTCTTCAAGTAACTGGTCAGGTTAAATGGAGAATGGTGAAATCACCTCCAGAAAACGAAATAGCATCCCTCCTCCCCCACCGCCTCCCCCACTCCTCTGCAAACAGACAAATGGAATATTGAAGAAGTAGGGCTAACTTAAATCTTTAGCAAGTTGCAGGACAGCCACTCAGTGTATCTTTCTGGACCACCAGAGTAGATGTGGTATGAGGGTGTGTGTGTGTGTGTGTGTGTGTGTGTGTGTGTGTGTGTGTGTGTGTGTTTAAGGCAGATCGTCCTCTCCGAATGAAAAGGCTGCCTGTCCCTAGGGGTATGCCAGTGTCTGCTCATTTCTGAGGGATTTCTAGTTTCTGTGGCTCCCTCCAGCTTTCAAAACTCCTAGGCAGGGTCTCTGGGACTCGGAACCCCAGAATCTTCTTGATAGGGTTCATATTGCCGTTGTATTCAGAGCCTCTTCCCTATGACCGAATGAAGCAGTTCAGCTCTGGTCCAGACATTGACAAAGAGTTGAGTCAGTGGCTCAGGAGATTAGGTTCCCTGGAATTTCAGTTATTTCTTTCTTTTTTTAAGGTGTCATTTGGCAATAGTGGGACAGTTGTTCTCATGCAGATGAAGAAAGAGTTTGATGCTTTCCTCTCTTCCTAACTTGAGGGAAAAAAATATGTATTTGTTGAAGCAGGCCGTGGGTCATGCTGCTGGTGCCAGCACTCCCAGCTTTGGGTCAGAACACATTTATCTGGGATGAGGAGGGTGGACAGAACTCAGGGTGGTTGGTCCCTGGGTGGTTGGTATCCATTCCGTCTGTTCCTGTGAAATCTCCACCAAGCAGACCTTTTCCCCAAATGGACCCAGAGTGGTGGGACATCAAGTCAATGGATGGGAACCCCACGGATATTGGAAATTGCCTTCAGCCCATCTCCTTTCTCAGTCATCTTCCAATTAGAATGAAATCTGGATCCCAATGAATTTCGCTGTCAGATTTAATTTGATGAGAGACGAGGGCCCCGGCGACAAGTCTCAGCCCCGCTTCTTCCTGAAGACAAGTTGGTGCTGTTTTACACCCAGAATTCTCCCCCACCCCTCTGGACCCCCACCGGATTCGAGACAGGGCATTCCTAGAAACTCTTTGGAGACTTTGCAAAGCGAGCCTTTGTCTGTATTTGCTCCCCCCCCTGCTTGCTATCCTGGAGCAAAGCCACCCATTCAAAGAGCCCTGTTTGTCTGGATGTTGCCTTCGGTTTCACGTTTTGTTCACCAGCATTCGATCTGCTCCCGCTCAGACTCCCTGGGGTCCCTGAGTGCGTCAGTGAGGGCTCGCTGGCCTGATTCCGTCCAGGCGATCTCGGGATCTGTGCCGGTGGCTACAAAGGGAGGCGTGCTCTCCTCCCTTGTCCTGCTAGGGCTCATTTTCCCAGCTGCTGCCCAAGACTCAAACATATAGAGCAGCCCAAAGAATAGCCGGCCAGGGCACTGCCAAGCTCTTGTCTTGCCCCTGTTTGCATCGTCTGCCCTGGTTCTCTCTTCTCCATGGTTCGGGGTTCCCCTGATGTTGAGTCGTCTGTCCTTCAGTCCTCCTGCTTGCTGGATGGTTGATTCCTGGATCCCTGGGGGTAGCTCGGGCCCTCCCCCGGGCATCCTGGCCTCCACTTCTATGCTCTCCTCTTGCTGTCTGTACCTGCTGGCTCCTCACCCATGTGTAAGGCAGGATCTGGCCAGGGAACCCAAGACACTTCGTTGGCGTCCGTTTGTGATGCAACATTGGCAGTCCTAGACACTGAAGCTGCTGTCTAGGCGTGGGGAGATGAAAGGAGGCAGCATGGCGGTGGGTGGCTGTTGAGTTGGCGTCACACATCACGGCCTCATTTCCCACCGAATGAAGCTTTGCTCCTTCCAGTTCTACCACCTTCACACGCCTCTGCATGCCTGGCCTCGCTGTGGTGGCCACTCTGTGCTGAGTGCCTCTGACCTGGGGACTGGAGGGGCACTACCCTCTAGTCCAGCGGTACTTAACCTGTGAGAACCCCTGTTCTCAACCCCATGGGGGTTGATGGACCCCTTCACAGGGGTTGCTTGATTCATGACAGTACTCAAATGACAGCGATGAAGTATCCATGAAAATAATATTATGGTATGGGGGTCATCACCACATGAAAGGGCTGTGGCATGAGGAAGGTTGAGAACGACTGATCTAATCTATACTGGCCTACCTTCTGTTATGACCCAGATGATTTTCACTGATTAATTTCTCCAAGTAGATGGTCAGGTTAGAGAGTCCACTGAGACCTAGCCACCAGATGTGACCCTGCTACTATTTGAAAGGACTGTGTCAGAGTATCGAGCAAGAGACAGAGCACCACAATGTGACACAGGGACAGGCAGGCTGTAATATGATACAGCATACCACAGGCTTCCATGTCGGGGCTCTGGACTCAAGCCTATATTCTGTGCACATTACCTATGATCAGGGGTTGACTGGGACAGGTGACTTCCGTTCACACTTTGGGTATGACCGTGCTGTCCTTGCAGGGAGGGGAACTGGCGTTGGTACGGTGCTTGTGCCAACATCTGGCCCATGGCCAGCATCCCCGAAGAGCATGGACTTGAACACCTTCCTGTGGGGTAGGACTTTCGCCTTTAAATGCTCTCCGTGAACGAGAATCACGGATGATATCACCATGGAGTTAGTCCAGGGGAACCTCCTTTACTATGTCAAGAGAAGAGGCATTTGAAAAACCAGTGTTTTTTTTTTTTTTGAGGTACTTTTTTTAAAAATTGAGAGCTCTCTTTCATTGAATGATGGGGCAAATGGTGGAGGGGATACAGATGGCCACCCGACTTGTGTATCTTTATTTTGTCCGTCTCATGGGTCCGACCTGGAGGCAAAAAATTCCTGAGCTCTGCTTATCCTACAAGTCACCTGAGGAACATTTGAAAGCTGATAGAGTCCACACCTTTAGACCAGACGGGTGGGATGGACTTCCCCACGGTACTGGTCGTGGAGGCAGGATGTGGTTAGAGGGCGTTTGGCCCAGACTTTCAAGGTGCTTCTGAAGACCAGCCAGTGAGGCAGCCCAGAGCAGGACCTCTGTCCCCAGCATGTCAGGACAGCGGTGAGGATTGCTTCTCTCTCTCTCAATACTCATTTATTGTAGAATCACAAGCACTACTGTTATAATGTCAATATAGCCCCATAACCCTATTTTCTAACCAAACAGGAGATTGTCATTTAGAAAATCATGTTATTGGGGGCTTGTACAGCTCTTATCACACTCCACCCATCCATCCATCCATCCATCCATCCATCGTGTCAAGCACATTTATACATTTGTCGCCATCATCATTTCGAAAACATTTTCTTTCTATTTGAGCCGTTGATAGTAGCTGTTCATCGCCTTCCCCCCCCCCCCCAAACCGTTGATAGTTTAATGTCTTACAATGACTACTGTTTCCCCTCACCCACTTTTCTGTTGTCCCTCCTCCAGGAAGGGGGTTATATCTAGATCATTGTGATTGTGACTCTCCCACTCCCTGCCCCTTACCTGCCTGGCATCACCACTCTCAATATCGGTCCTGAGGAGTTTATCTGTCCTGGATTCCCTGTGTTTGCAGCTCAGATCTGTACCTACGTGCATGTTCTGCTCTCGTCGGATTTGAAAGGTAGGATTGGGGTCATGATAGTGGTGGGGAGGAAGCATTAAAGAACCAGAGGAAGGTTGTATGTTTCGTTGGTTGCTTTTCAATCATTTAAAACTTGGTTTCCCATAAAAGGGTTCTCCGTCTCTCTGTCATCTCGTATTCATTGAAAATTACTCTGTGTCTATTATTGTCAGCACTTGTCCTTTCCCATTCCTGGCTCTGCAAGCCTCGGTGGCACCGTGGTTGAGTGAACGCGGGCAGTTCAAACCCATCAGCGGCTCTGTGGGAGAAAGACAGGGAGGTTCACTTCCGTAAAGAGGAAGGACGGCGTTGGAAACTCCACGGGGTCGCTCTACCCCGACCTGCAGGCTCACAGTGAATCGGAATCCCATCGGCAACAATAATGTTTTTGTGTGCTTTGTGTTTTTGCTATCGTCTATTTCTGAAAGCAAGGATTGCGGGTGGGGCAAAGATGAAACACTTGGCTGCTAACAGAAAGGTCGGCAGGTCAAGTCCACTCACCCCAGGAGAAAGACCTAGAGATCTGGTTCTGTAAAGAGGTCAACCAAGAACACCCGGTGAGACACTTGGATTCTGTCACATGGGCTGCCTCGAGTCCCAGCAACACGATAGCCTTCACTAGAAGCCCTCCCAGGTCCACGCAAAACGCCTCCTTCTCATGAAAGTGGCCCTTATTGACCATGCGGTCCTGTTTTCAGGAGACGTTTCCTCTTAGCCAGAATGACACCTCCTGAGGAGCGCTGGGGGCCTACTAGCCATCAGGTCAGGAGTGGGAATCCACCAGCCACTGCCCAGGAACAAGTGGAGGCTGTCTCTCCCGTAAAGATGAACAGCCTTGGAGACCTGATGGGGCAGTTCTACTCTGCCCTGTCCGGTTGCTACGGGTAGGAATTCACTCGATGGCAGTGGGTTTTTCCTGTACATCCATTGGATTCTGTTTTCTTTCCATTTCTGGATCCCAGATGTACAGCATGCTGGATGTCCTGGCAAAGGGAAGTCAAAGAGCAAGACCCTGTTGAGCAAATCTGGGCCGATCCTGAGGTCTCTTCCTGCTCTTCAAACCTTCGAAGGCACCCCCGAGTTGGGACCCCAACGAGGGCTGCAGGGAAGAGGTAGAACATGAGATCAGGCAAGCCTCCTTGATGAGTCTGACCCCATGGTTCACTTCCTGCTTGGGGGGAATGAGCCACATGGGGCGAGGGTACTCGGTGACTCCTTTTAAAGTCAGCCTAGATGTTCTTGTCTGCCGAGTCTTCCAAACAGAAAGAGTTCCTTTAGGTCTGTGAGAGCCACTGCAGGGAGAGCAGATTCTAGGGACTCAGTGGTTCTGTTTTCCTTTTCTGATTCTCAAGGATGAGCTTTTGATGTTGTGAGCGACCACATTCCAGAATCATGTAAGATCTCATGTGTTTCTGGGAACTCAGTGGAGGGCTCACAGAGCCTCATACTTATTAATTCTGAAGGACCTTCAAGAACTTTGCCAGCATCAGTCAGGGTACCAGCAAGACATCCCTCTTTGTTGCAACAGGCGCTCTGGGTCAGGTGGGTATTCCCTTTGGGGGGAGAGCTATGGACTCTGCCTTGTGGCTGGTCAGTGGGAGCACAAGCCCACGTCACCTTGATGAGTGTTTCATGTGGGGTCTTCCCTCCTCCTCCTCCTCCTCCCCTTCCCTGGGAGGAACCATGAGGTGACACTAGCAATCTAAGAGGCCATCGACTTGTTTGTTGCTTGCCTAGTCCATCTTTAGGGAGTGACCAAGGCCTAGGAATGGCCTTTCTTTCTGTGGCTGAGAGACACCCAAAGTTCAGTGAATCTCAAATTGGACCAACACCGATCACTGTCAAACATGACTGTTACCAGTAAACTCACAAGCCACATTTTGACTGAAAGCTGAATGTCAGGAAGCTGTTTGCCTCTATTTTACTGACCATGCAAAGTGCATTTGACTGTGGGGATTTTGTACAGAACGGCCACTTCAGAACACATGTGCTCATGAGGAAGCTGCACTTATCAGAGCAGTAGTTTGAACAGAACACGGGGACTACGTGGTTGGAAATCAGGAAGGTGTGTGACAGGACTGTCTCCTTCCCCCGTGCATAGTATCTGAGCATTTGGGCAGTACGAAGAGGAATGTGGCATCAGGAGCAGAAAGGAGCTCATGAACCACCTGTGACATGTAGCGCCCACCTGGCTTGTTCACAGTGAAGAGGACTTGAAACACCTGTTGATGGAGATCAAAGGTCACCACCTCCCGTATAGATCCTACCTCAACATAAACCCAAACCCTTGCAATGGCCCCCTTAGCAACACCGGGCATGCAGAGACAAGTTTTAAGTGGTGTAGGAGTTCACCTTACTGGGATCCGCCATCAACACTCGTGGAAGCAGCAGGCAAGAAAATCAAGTGACAAGATGACATTGGGCAAATCTGCTGCGCAAGAGCTCTTTGAAGTGTTAAGAAGCAAAGGTGTTACTTGGGAGACTAAGGTGCGCCTGTGGCAGTCACATCGTCTCCTGTCAACTTGAGTGAAGTGGGGGAGTCTAGCCTGTCAATCAGGTCGCAGTTTGGTGACCCCCTTTGCAGGTGCAGCGGACATAAATAGCCCATTGGAGGCCAGACCCACTCTCAGCCTCCCTGTTCCTGCTATTGATACACTCAGAGAGCTGGAGGAGACACAGAAACCTGTGTCAGTGTTGAGATGCTTCCACTGCCACTGGGTCCACAAGACCTTCTGCCCACTGGCCTGTGATCTTCCTGCATTTGGCATGTGCTGTGTGAGTCTAAAGAGGAACTTATGGACTAGTATCAGACAGCTGGGCTAATACTGGACTTTGGGACTTGATCTGGACTGGGCTGCCATGCTTTTTCTATCTACACTTGCTCTTTTCTGTGAAGCGCTTTCTCATACACATCTGAGTGTCTGAATTTGTTTTTCTAGTCAACCCTGACTAACACAGGGCCCAACACAGGCCAGGGTATTTTTTAATCACTTCATTTACATGCGATAGGTGGACAATGAATAAGGAAGCCTGGATACCCTTGAATCATAATATTGCTGAAGAATATCGGAAACACCTTGGCCTGCCAGAAGAACAAGCAAATACGTGTTGGAAAAAGGACAGTCAAACTGCTTGTTGGAAGCAAGGGTGGCAAGACTTTGACTTAAGTACGTTGGACATAAAATCAAGCGGGATCAGTCCCTGGAGAAGGACATCATGCTTGTAAAGTAAGTAGAAGGTCAGTGAAAAAAGACGAAGCCCTCCAGAAGATGGATTGACACAATGGCCACAACAATGGACTCAAATGTAGCAGTGACTCAACAATGGACTCAAATGTAGCAGTGACTGTGGGGATTGAAAGAATAATACGCATGCATGCCAGTGGCCAAAAAAATTCTCCCTCTTCTCCTCCCAACTTGTTTCACACATTTGGATTGCTGGCTGTATTGCCTGGATGCTCATATTGTCTCTCAGATTTTGAGAGCCCTATCAAAGCCTAAGATCACGTAGAGCACTTACTAAAGAGCCTCTGATTCCATACAAGTATTTCTGTGACTTGGAGACATACTGGCCCTAGAGCTCAGGGCAGAATTCCCAACGAGAGGGAGCATGTGACCTCCCCAAAGGCATCCAGGCAGATCTCATGGAAGAATCAGGACATGTGGCGTCATGAAGAATAAAGAGCCAACACCTGTGTCTCCTTCCATCCTCGTTGGTCCAAGGAGTCTCAAGTGGCAGGAGAAGGTTTGACCAACAGATGGACTCTGTCTTTGCTCCCTTGAATACAGTCTTGAGGCTGCTGCCTTGTTCGTGGCTGTTATCAGTGAGTGTTACTCCCTTCATTTAGGCGTCTGTGAGCAGCAGAAGGGCTACCCATTGCCTATTCTTTTCCAGCAAGGAAACCCAGCTTCAGAGCCAGTGTTGTGGGCAACTGGAGAAATTCCCAAAGACTGTGGAAACAGAGAGAGAGAGAGAGAGAGAGAGAGAGAGGAGAGAGATCACCTTGAACCTGAAGCAAGCAGTGGAAATTCAAAATGTCATAGTTAGTCATTGCTTCCTGTCCATAGGAAATCCCCAACCCTACGTGACTGCTTCTCTGGGACCCAGAGACTGGGGAAGGTAAGACCTACATTAGGAATATCTCTAATACATGTCCTCTTTTTTAAAAAAATCATTTTATTGGGAGTTTGTACAACCCTTATCACAATCCATCCATCCATTGTGTCAAGCACATCTGTACATTTGTTGCCACTATCATTCTCAAAGCATTTGCTTTCTACTTGAGCCCTTAGTATCTACTCCTCATTTTATGAATGCTTTCCTTTCTGTGGTCCTAAAGGCAGCCATTGACTCATTCTCTGCATTTGCTCTGCAATGCCACCATTGTGTTTTGTTCTGAAGATCATTTTGGGAGTTGGGGGCGGGGGTCTACCATTCATTTAAATCCTAGTGTGGTATGGGGCCAGAACATCCTGGAAGAAACTTGGACACCGTGCAGGTTCAAGGGCACCCTCTTGGAGCAGCCTGTCTACCTGATCCAGGTGTTCTTGCCAGTCCTGTGTGGGACTAGTTTAGTCTGTGGTTATTACAGATGACTGACCACTCAGTGCTGTTCTCCCAGTGCGATCAGGTTACCGGTAGTCTGTGCCTCCTTCTTCCTTCCAAATATGGGGCATCATTTCTGTCCACCAGTCAGCAGGAGGTACCCAGTCACCTCGTGCTGTACTCAGAGCCGCTGTGCCCAGATGACTATGTGGAGGATGGCGTTAACCAATCAGCCAACCCCTTCCCTCCCCCAGCAACACACCAACTTTTCTTAGCCTTCTCTACCTCATTTCCCTTCCTAACACGTTCGTCCCCACTTCTCATCTGCGTCCTCACTTTTCTTCCACTCTCGCACACGTACACACACACAGATCGTGGGGAAAATCACGCAGCTCACCCTGTCTCCACGTCTGGAAATCCTGCTGCCGGAAAGAAGACTTTGAGAGGGCACACAGTCAGGTCGCCTTGATAGGGAGAACCCTGGTCAGGATGGTGAAAGGAAAACGCTAGGACAACGTAGAGTCCACCCCGTGCCCTGCTCTCAGATGGCCACGTGCTTCGGGACTGCCTGGCCAGCATGGGGATGCCTTACCAGCTCCTCATCCCCAGCCCTCCCCGTTCAACACACAACTGAAAGCCTCTTCTGAGGCTCTGAGGGATGAGAATGACTATGTGTTCAACGACAAACCGAGAGGTCCCTGGTTCAAGTCCCCTCAGAGGCATTTTGGAAGCCACACGGGGTGATCTGCTTCTGAATGGCCCAGCCTTGGAAACCCCCCCTCTCACCCGGGAGTCAGAACAGACTCGAGGGCAGTTACAACACAACATCAAGAACCCCGCATGTGTCAGGTGCTGGGACTTGAAGGCTGAATTCATCCCCCACGTGGCTCTGCCTTTAGGGAACAGACAGCCTCTGCCTGGGACATCCTCCCTCGGGCTCAGCCTATGACATTTTCCAATCCTCTGCTTACGCTTCCATCCTAACACTCCCTGGGCTAGAAGGAGACTCTGCAGTGAGGGCAGGAGATGGGGTGCCTTGGAGAATCAGGTGGAACTCTGTGAGCCAGACCTTTTGAACCGAAAGCATCCTGGAGCCGGACCACTAGGCTCCTGAATTCCAGGTCTGATGAGGGAGAGGCGATGGGGAGGATTCGGAAGAGGAAAGCGCCCTTATTGATCCAGTGTAGACCATTGATACTAATGACAAAAATAGTAGCAACTAAGAGGTTCTACGGGTATGGTGAGATGGACTCTGGTGGCTGGACCACTCTCCTCGCTCTGTAGTTCAGGTTCAGCTCAGATCAATGCCGGGCTCGGTGATTTATTTACGAAATTATAGCACCCTCCCCGGGTCACATTTTACGTGTATTTTATTTTCTCTCCTGGCTGCCCACAGTGAAAGCAAAAGTTATTCCCACACAAGTCTCTGGCTCCCTTTTGACACCCATTTCTAGATATGACAGGCAGGATGGGGAAAAAAGTTCATGAACCGGTGGCTGGCTGGCTCCTGGGCCATCCGAGGTGTGTTGACCGTGGAGAGGCTTATGCTTGCCTTTGGATTCCGTCTTTGTCTGGAAGTTATCCTCATGGTCATCTTGTCCTCATGTCAGGAAGCCGATGGTAGCCTTCCAAGGTGTGCCCAAGGAGCACTGTCCCATTGTGAGGTGTGTGCACCTCTCAGCCCAGTGTGCCAGCCCTCCTGCCCTGAGCCTGCCCCCCCCCCCTCAGGCTGCGGATGCCCGGCTCAGGTCCTGTGCCTGGGACCTCTGGTGATCAAGAAGGGACGCTGGAAACTTTCTCCTTTCCCCAAACCCAAATTGTTCCACCTTGCGGATCATGTTCAGACGTTCCACCTTTGAGCATCTTGGAGAGCACACATCGGAGTGACTGGCTCTGCCCTCTAGGAGTGTGCCCACCTGCCTGGCCATGGTGTTACTATGTATAGATTTATCCCAGGGTGGCTGCTTTATTCTTAGGGAAGCCATTTCTTCTGAGTACTCTCTTCCTTGGAGACCAGCCATCAAGACCAAAGTCAACCTGGGATCTGTGCTTGGAGCTGTCTCATGATTCCTTTGCTCCAAGCTCCTTTCACACCCCAGTTCAAAGCTTCCTTGTCATCCTTGGCTCCTTCTCCTCAAATCCTACGTTCAGCACGTTGACCAGTTATTCTTCATTTCCGCCAATGTCTTTTGTCTGAGTGTCCTGCTTCTATTCTGATTCTTGTCTCAGGCTACGGAGACATCTGCTTCATTTATGTTGTACCCCTCCCCTTCCTAATTGTGGTTTTGTTCTGCTCCTGTCTTGTTCTCCTTCACGTCAGATTCCTCAAAACTGCTCTCAGGTGATCCTTCTGTCCCGTAGAGTTTTCCATGGCTCGCCACAGCATATGGAATGATACCTTTACTCTTTCACCAGGCCCTTACATGCACCCATGTTTGAAGAGCAGCCTCTCCACTCTCTTTTAGTTCCTTCTCAACGGAAAGTCAGTGTTTCCCTTTCTGGGACTTCCCCATCTGATAGTGGCAGAGGAGGTCATTTGGGGGGCCCTGTCATTAAGAACGATTCAGAAAGTGGGGGGAGAATTTTACAACTGTGTCGGGAGACCATACAAAAGGCGGGAGGCTGGTGAGGACTCTATAGTGACGGGTATAAGAGGATGACGGAGATGGTGGGGTCAGTTCTCCAAGAAGTGAGATATCTTCTGGCTTCCAAAGAGAGAGTTTAAGACCTCAGCACTATGTTTGGCAGCCTCAGGAGCTAGGGGATGGACGCTTCCGTCTCAGGCCTGCCGAGGGTGAGAGCAGTTCGGGTCAGGACTCTATCTGAACCGTGTCGTGCAAGTTCTGAAACCCAACTTGACTCCTGATGAGCAGCTCGGAAAAGATCTCGGTGACTGAAACAGGATGGATGGGACCCCAAATTGCCAGTCTGTCGCCTGGTGGAAGGAAACCATTCATCTCGGAGGAAGAATGTTGCCCTCGCTGTGATGTCATTCCCACAACCCTTTTCTGAATGCACACAACTAGAGATAGAGTGGTATACAAGGAAATGAATCAAGATGAACCAGAACCACTGGAAACAGCGGACTCCCTGGGCTCCTGGACACTGGGACGATGAGAAGACACCGGTGTCAGAGATCTGGGCTTCTTGGTTTCAAGGAAATTGAGACTAGATTGCACATTTTGGCAGCAGGTTCACACTCCCTGTGACTCATCAAGACCCTGGATGGCAGAGTAGAATGGCCTGCCCCTCTTTGAGTTTCTGAGATTTTCAAGCTTGACAGGAGTAGGCAGCCTCATCCTTCTCTCATGGAGAGGCCGGTGGGTTTGAACTGGGGACCTTGCAGGTGAGAATCCCAGTGTGTCACCCACGCTGCCACCAGGGCTCCTGGACAGCAAACTCGGCATCATCAACATGAGAAGGGTCTAGAAGGAGAAGCCCCAAAAGACCAGTTAGGGTTGAAAAATGCACGAGTTGAAACGAGACGTTCAGGGATGGGTTTTGAAAGGGTTTAGACACAGCTGAAGAGATCATCAATGAAGTGGAGACAGAGCAGAGGAGAACCATTCAAGGATGAAAGCTAGAAAATTCAGAAAAGAGGGCAAGAGACATAGAGGATGCTATCTTGATTGGAGAGAGAGAGGGAAAAGGGGGGAGGAGGAAATATCTGAAGAGGTAAAATCTGTGGACATTCTAAACCTGAAGAATTCTCTCAAAACACATAAACTTGCGAAGGCTACCAGCAGGCTGAGTGAAACAAGCATGTACATTCAGGTTGTTCAGTGACTCACAGATTGGACCGTTGGCTCTGTTCTGAGCTAGTGCCCAGTTTTCTCGCTGCTTTTGTGCGTCAATGGTTTCCCTACCCTTCATCTTCATCTGTCCAAATTTTACCCATGGTGCATCCAGCTTTCCCCCTAATCATCTTCCTGTCTTCAACCCCCACCAGATGGATCATCAAAATGATGGATCCTAACTTACTATCCTGCCATCACATCTGCTTTTCGGTGTTACTACGACAGCCCCCTTTTCCTCCTCCCTCACCCCTGCCCCCAACTTCATTCCAGGCACTGTTGCCCGCCCTGGTGGATGTTACATTGAATTGCCATGAAATTCGACAGGGTTTTGCATAGGACAAAAAGCTGGGTCGCCTGCCCCTTCGCTGAAGTTAGAAAGTGGGGTTTTCCAGTCTGGCACTTTGCCCTTAAATGATCTCCACTTGCATGTCAGGACCACTCACCCTGGGCTGGGAACCTAGTTCCTTCTCCCTGGCCCCTGCGGCGTCTTGCACTGCCCCTCGGCGCAGGTTTGGTGGGCGCTTCTGCGTTTGTTGAGTGCATCTTGCGTGTGGCTTGTCCCCAACCTGCCTTAAGTGCCTGCGGATCTGTTAAAAGTCTGAGCAGATGCACCCGCGGAAGCTGTGAGCCTGTCCCCACACCTTATCATCTCTGCCTGCCTCAGCGGCTCCCGTTCACACGTTAAATTGAAAGCAGCAACCGATGCTTTATTTAAAGTGTCCTCAAAAATGGTACTCAAATGTGTAACTCAGCTATTTCCCCGATGTGGGCAAGGTATTTATGGAGAGGCTTTTTTTTTTTTTCATTTTTCTTTCCATTGGGGAGGTGGGTGGGTTTATAACTGAAGCCATGATCCACCACCCAAGTGGGTGGCAAAAGGAACAGGACTCAAAAGCCAAAACAAAACAAAACAAAACAAAACAAAGCAACAACACTCCCCACCGACTCCCCTCCTTCTCTATCAAGTCGTCGTCTCCCTGGTTATTTCCTCTAGCAAGTTGTGCCTTTTCCATCAACATCCCAAGATCACACAACATGACCCGGAGCCAGGAACGGTGTAGCAGGGACTGTCCCGGGCATGAAAAATCGTTGCCAGTGTTGCCATCGTCATTCCGGCCCCGGCACTCTCTGGGTTTGCTCACCGGCTCGATTTGACAGCTTAATGGTGTGTGAGAGAAGCGACGGTTTTAGCACACTTGGTTGCTGCCTCTTACGGGGAGGGGGTGAGCTGGTGGAAGGAGTGGGGAGCCTCTGGAGGAAGGGGGGCATGTATTGGCAAAGAGGTGGTAAGTTAGGGGAAATGGCCAATTCCCATCAGTGGCTTGACGTGGAGTGCGTGGGGACACCTGTGATTGGCGTGTGTGGTGCTTGTGGCTCTGACTTGGTCTCCCCGCTGGCTTGTTGCCTGGGCAGCTCTCCACTGGCAGGCTTTCCAGAACCTTCCTATTGATATGACCAATTCAAAGCCTTCCTTGAATTTATGAGCACACACACATGCACACATGCAGTAAGTAAAAAAGACACTACTTGTAGGGGACCCCTTCCTACAGATGCTGGAGCCCTGGTGATGTTGTGGCTACCCATGGGGCAGCTGACTGCAGGGTCAACAGTTTGAAACCACCAGGCATGCTTGCAGGAAAAAGATGAAGCTCTCCTCTCCTGAAGAGTTACATCTCGGAAACCCACAAGGGGCACTTCCACCCCGTCCTGTCTTGTTGCTGTTGCTGTTGATGTCTTGTCAGCATGGGCCACTGGCCGTAAGAGAGTGTAAACAAGTGTGTGTGAACAGGGTCTCTGCCATGGATGAAGACAAGTTCTCTCTGGGACACATCTGTCGTAGGACACCTTCTTAAAATCAAAACAAAACAACCAACAACCCCCCCCAAACAAACAAACAAACAAACAAACAAACCTGAGTCCAATCCAAGCAGTAGCTTCTGAGGGGGATTTATCTGCTGGGTCTTGTTCAATTCAAGGCAGAGAAGTCCATTTGAAGGTCATGTGTTTTATTATTAATTATTTTAAAGGGGTGATCCTGATTCCTTCTCTCAAAGGAAACTGGATGCTTCTGGGAGCTTTCAAGGAAGGAGTTTTAAGAAAGTTGAAAATTGCACCGGTGAGAAAAAAGCTGAGCAAGTTGTGCCAAGGGGGAAAGACATTTTTTTTCTTCTTCTTCATTGCGACAATGCACCTGCTTATTCTACGAAGGGAGCAAGGGCCGTCTCTGTGAGAAATGCGTTGGGAAATCTTATCCCATCCACTCTCCAGCCCCCATCCTGCCCCTTCAGACTTCTTTTTGTTCCCCACACTCAAAGAACATTTCAAAGGAACGGGATTCGGGTCCCTGGAGGAGGCCGACACTGTCGTTTTGATGTGGTGTAAATCGAAGAGGAGATCAGGATTCTTTGGGGGAAGGAGTAGAGAGATGGAAATAACACCATCAGAAGTGTATACGCCACAGGTTCCTGTTGCGAGAAAACAAAAAAAAAAAATTACTCAGTGCTCCTCTGGCAACTAAAAACTTTTGTCTTATAACTCATCTTCTGAGATGAAGACAGACAGACAGACAGACACCTCCTAAACAAAGCTCACTGCTGTCAAGTACATGGCAGCTCAAGGTGACCTTGTCTGATAGATGGTCTATATATAGCTACCTCTCCTGATGGTGCAGAGGTGCCTCCACTTATCCTGGTTGATGTACTAGAGTGTAAAAACTTTTCATTTTCTTTTCTGGAAAGTGGTGTTAGTCCAGGCATGTTTGGTGCGGTAGTTGCATAATCAGTTGTCAACTTGAGACTATGAAGTACGAAGGGGAGTCTATAGACTGTCAATTAGGTTGCAGCTTGATGACCTGATTTGGAGGTATGATGGATACAAATAACTCACAGGAGGCCAGACTCATACACTGTGCTTCCTCTTTCTGTTTCTTCATCTTCCATGTCTATTGATAAGCTCTGGAGCTGGAGGAGGCGTGCGGGGACCCACACCAGCCCTGCGATGCCTGTACTGCCACTGGATCCCCAAGACTTTCCACCCACTGGCCCTTGATCTTCCTGTATTCCTTGCATGTATTTCATGAGCTTGAAGAGGAATTTATAGATTAGTATCGGACAGATGGACTAATATCGAACTTGAGCTGAACTGGGCTAAGCTGTTTTCTCACTATACAATTGCTCTTTGGTATAAAGTTCTCTCTTATACACAAAAGAATCTCCCTGGATTTGTTTCTCAAGTCTACCCATACTAACACTTGTGGGAACTAATGCTCTGGATAGACGAAGCATTTGCAACTTCACCATTTTTTTATGCTCTTGGTTCCTTGTCCATCACCCTTAATAGAAGCTCATCGCCCGTGAAACCCCCCCTCACCCTGCCCCCTTGAATTTTTGACAGCCAGCATTCTGAATAGCATACACTCTGCCCCCTCGCTCTCTGTGCCCCATCTCTCAGAATCAAAGAATGGACAGAAGGACGTTTCAACTCCGCGCACTCTCCTGAACTTGCCTCTGCTTCCTGTCCGAGGGTGGGCTCCCGGAGGTGGTGGCTAGCTGGGGGTTGGTGGTGGACCAGGCATTACACCCCTGTAAAGAATGATCTTCTGGGGAAAGCACAGCGGCTGCTCCACCCAGTCCTCCCGGGGTGACTATCCGTTAAAGGCAGTGAGCTTGGTTGTCAGTTTTTGGAGTGGGAGGTGGGAGGCGATGCCACATGCCCCCACGGGAAAGGGAGCAGCCCAAAGTTGAGAATGAAAGTTGGCCAAGGCGGGTGCTTCGGGGGGGCTCTGAAGGAGTCAGAACCCCATGGGGTTGAGGTTTCCAGCCACCTCCTGTCCTCTCATGGGTTTGACAGAGCCTCCTGGCAGCCTGTGGCACAGCGACGTGTCTGCCCCTTTGGAAACTTGGGCAGAATCAGTTGGAGGTGCCACTGGTAGCCCTGTGGCCTGCAGCACAGTTGTGGGGCCACCGCCAACACCCTGTCCTTGGACACTACATGCCTGTAGCCCTCAGTCATCCCCAAAGGCCTCCAGGGTTTCCAGAAGCTCACAGGGAGGAGACCAGGTTGGAGACTGCAGCCCTTCGGGGGAGAAGAGGAGAAGGACTGGCCCATTGGTCAGTGAATACCGGGGCCTCTTCCGGGATGAAATGGCTCTCAGAGGTTTTTGGGCAGCCGAGGGGCCTGGAGTTTGAAAACTCTGAGCCCTCAATGTGCTGCTCGGTCCCATGGTGAGAGTTGGTGTAAGTTGCCATCGTGCACGGCCCTCCATTAAGACTGCGGCCTGGCAGCCTCCCGGGGGGTTGTGCACAAGGAGGCCGGTGGGGACCTGCCTCTGTGGGCTGTTCTCACTGGCTGCCAGAGTCGACTGCCACTCTCACTGCCCCTCTACGACTGGGCGGAGCTGCCCCTGGGGTTTCTGAACCTGTTCCTCGGTTTTTAAAGATCAATTCATTTAATTTACCTATGCTTTATGAAAAGAGCATTTTATCGGGGGGCTCTTATGGCTCCTATAACAACCCATGCATCAATTGTGTCAAGCATATTTGGACATACGTGGCTGTCATTATTTTGTAGACGTCTACTTCGTATTGAGCCCCTTGGTATCCGCTCTTCTTCCTCCTCCCCCCCCCCCAAGGGCCTGTCACTCTTTCCATGAGCAGAAAGACTGGTTTTTCTCCCATGGCCGAAAAGCTTCAAATGTTGACCTTGTGATTAGCGGCCCAATGCTTAACCATGGCACCACCAGGGCCCCTTGTGAGGGCTGCTAGGAGAGTGATGCTGTTAGCCAACATTGATGAGCATTTACCACACGATCTATGTGCTTGGTCACGAGAGAGGGTGGGTGGAAAAAGGGAGACCGGTAAGGAGAGGGATAGACCTCGTGTCTGGCATAGTGGGGTCACACAGAACAGTCATGAGGATGGCTCAGGACGGGGCGGCGTTTCTCTCCGGTGTACACGGGTCGCTGAAAGGCGTAACTGACTCCATGCCATTTTTGCGGTGGCTTCAAAACGATCCTGGAAACATGCCCTGGTCTCTCGGTTCCAGTTTTCCTTGATTTTTTTTTTTTTGCCAGCCACCAGCCGGCAATAAAGCACGTTCCATGAAGAGGCCCTTTTACAGGCGACAAAGCTGGCTTGACGTGTGTCCCACAGATGCAAAGACTGCATCTAGGTGACCACAGCCATCTGCACCGAGCCTAGACTCAGCCACATACACACTTAGAAAGCAGGTGGATGGTATGCCCCCACCCAAAAGTGACCAGATTTTAAGTGGGACACCATTGACTGAGGGGAGGGGGGAGGCTCTTGATTAAAAATTTGGCCAATATGGAGCAACAGAAATGTTCATAGAACGCAAAAATTGTATTGTAATATATTTATTTTCATTTTAAAACGCCGCGGGACGTTGTTAAACTGTTCAAAAGCGGGACGTCTGGGCACTTTACTCCACCCCATCGAACAACACACATGTTGAAGGTCATGTCCCATGGCCTTGGACAAGACGCAAGGTAGTCTCACCCTGGCTGGTTCCTCGTATGGC
Organism: Nesogale talazaci; assembly: GCA_004026705.1. NCBI lineage: Eukaryota > Metazoa > Chordata > Mammalia > Afrosoricida > Tenrecidae > Nesogale > Nesogale talazaci. The sequence goes on from PVJH01021155.1 coordinate 37,903, forward strand.
CCTCAGTCCTGCTGTGGGGAAGCAGGCGCTCGGTGGACGCCAGTGAGCAGCATGGACCTTGCAGGAAGAGGTGGGCGCAGGTGTCCCCGTGAGACCGCCATGCAAGATGGGCATGAAGGTGACCATCACATGTCCGAGACTCACACTCGGGGAAGGCATGGCTTTTGTGGTGCCTGTGTTTTGGGCATGAGCTGCCGTTCAGTCCCCCTCTGCACAGAGAACCAAGGTTGTATTCCCCTGGCCGGGCCAGGGCATTGGCAGGGGCGCCATGTTCTCTTCACGGTTGCTGATCTCAATGGCGGCAGCTGCGATTCAAGCCTGGGAACAGGTGAACACAAGCGGGGCTGCTGCCCCCTCTACCTGGGTATCTTCCCAATGGCATCACCCAGCCTCACCTCTTTCCTGATCACCCACATTGGGCCGGGGTCGTACACCTTCTCACTAAGGTCTGGGACGAGTCTAGTTTAGACTGTGGCCCAGTGGCTGGGCCGTCTCCATCTGAAGGGCCTCTTCTCTGCAATGGGGACACAGACAGGTGCTCAAGCTATACATGCCCTGGGATCTGAGCCGGCCAGGCAGATTTAGGATGGGGCCCCCTTTCCCTCCTGCGAAGGGCGCCCTTTCTCCCTCAAGAAAACTGATGGACGGCTGTAACAGAGTGGTAAACCGTGTCCTGACCTGTTGGTGCCTGCGGTTCAGCCCCTCCCCAGAGCGGGGAGGCAGGAAGGGGGAACTGGAGATGGCGCAGAGGGTTGCAGAGGGAGGGGCCGCACCTGAACCGGCTGAGGGGAATTGAGATGCAAGGAGCCCTGGGGTCAGCGGGTCCGAGAGGCAGGGATTTTCCCCTCTGCTGGGTTGATAAATGACATCACTGGTCTGGCCAGCCGCGCACGTGGGAACCGTGGCCCCGTGGCCGAGCGTGTCCCCGTGAAATTGACAGCAGAGCACCACACGGGAGAAATAGCCTTGGCCCAGATAGGAACTCTTTTGTTTTCCCGCCTGACTTGCCTTCTTCTGATAGGTTCCGCTCCCGAGGGCTTGGCACCTCACTCTCAGGGGACTGGGGCCTCGTTTCTCCTTCCTCTTGGCTATGCATTGTGGGTGGTGGCACCCGCCAGGGGAGCTTGGTGCTATGGTGCATGTCCCCTGCCTCTGTGGGCCTGAGGCAGTCTGCAATCCCACTTCGGGATGTCAGTCCCAAGCTGAAGAATCGCAGCCAAAGCACTCACGTTCAAAAGGGCCCTCGTTCGCTGTATTGAATGGATGCTCCTGAGTGTGAAAAATATCTCCACTCAACATCCTTTCCCCAAAGCCCTCTGTTCCCC